>JAVQJG010070587.1:0-14356 GCA_036024015.1 Craterocephalus amniculus | reverse complement strand
TGTGTGTGTGTGTGTGTGTGTGTGTGTGTGTGTGTGTGTGTGTGTGTGTGTGTGTGTGTGTGTGTGTGTGTGTGTGTGTGTGTGTGTGTGTGTGTGAAGGCAAACCTGAGCTTATTTACCAGACGTCCGTGGGCAGAGAGTGCATTTTATTTGCATCGCGCTGCATGCAGAGGTCAGGTTTCCGGTGAAGAGCCCTGCCGTGCTCCCACCGCTCGTTAACAGAGGAAAACGGTGTGTTTTCACTCAGCATATCGACCCGGCTATAGAACGCGGTGCGTACTCGTTGTAACGGCTGCTCCCACACTGTGTGCTCAGCAGCGTGCCATCTCAGGGAGGCGAGAGCAGTGTGTGCAAAAAGGGCCAAGGTGTTTCTGGTGTGTGTGTGTGTGTGTGTGTGTGTGTGTGCGTGCTGCTCTAGCGTGAGCTTCTGATTGTATGCCTGTGGCTCTGAGCGTATGTGCAGGTGCACATGTGAGCTAACACAGCCCCCATCCGTTCAGTGTTCTGTAGTGTGTAGCAGCGAGAAGAGATGAGTCACCCTGTGAGACAACACCTACCTGGCCTCCTTCTCACTCACATTCACATCCAGCAGAATGACGCGGGAGAAGGTCAGTCTCCTTGCTTTCACTCGGCTTCAGATTTTAAAGCAATCTTCTTTCAGATTTATTTTTATTGATTCATGTTCTTGCATGATAGTTTTGTTCTTTTTTTTCCAGGATGAAAGGGCAGGGTTGTGGCTTAAATCTAATGCTGAGAATGAAAAGCTTCACGTAGACTGTACTGTAGGATTTGTGTGGCTGCTGAGATATTTGATTCAGCTTCGGGGTGGCAAAAGGAGTCACATTCTTTTTGACACTTTTAACCTCATGATGCTTATTGTCACTACTGTAATTTGAGACAAATAGATTTGGTCCTTTTTTACAATTTTATTTCTTTTGCTTTATTTTTTAATTAATTAATTAATTTCTATTTATTTAGTGTAATTTTTTCTAATGTTTTATTTCATATTACTTTTAGTTAGAAAATAATGTAATATTTATCCAGAGTTTTTTATGCTAATTTTTTTTTTTACTGTATTTATTTTATTTACCTAACTGTAAATTAATGCAGGCTATAAAGAGAAATATAATCAGAAAAAATATAAACCTTCCAGTTTTATTTTTTCTGAGCAGTAAGATCAAGATTAATTAATTTTGATTAATCAAAACTCAGTTCTGTTTAATTTACAGACCTGGACTATCATAATTGTCACAACTCTTTTATTTAAAGTGTTCTACCCTTTTGGTACTGTTACAGTATGCATTTCTTGAGGTGGTTTATGTCCCACAAGTTTTAGATGTTTCCCTGCTTCAATACGTCCGACTCACATTAATGAGTTATTAACAGGCTGGTGCAGAACTAGATATCCATTGGACTTTGAATGATTTGGAACAGAAAAAACCTGCAGGGTTGTGGCTTTAGAGGAGCGGAACTGGGAATCCTTGCTATAACACATAAGCTGTTCTAATAGCCATCCCATCAGGCGGACCCTGACATAGCTCAGATGTGTTCTGTAGTGTGATCTTTGTGTTCAGTTACCTCATACAACTAAATTCTTCCATTCATTCTTTTTCTCCTCCCACTTTCTACAATTCAGAGTGATGGAGGAAGGGTTGGAGCCCATCCCGGCTGTCATCAGGGATCTGTATTACTGATTGCCTGTCAACGAGACAAACTACCTTGTACGCTCACACACTCACCCACTCACTCCAAAGGCCAATTATGAATCACCTGCTAAAACTCCTCCCCAACATCCTTGGGGAGAACAGAGAGAAGACCTGGTTTGAACCGGGAACCTTCTTGCTGTGAGGGGAAAGTGCAACACCACGCAGCCCAACAAAACCGTCATCAGTGTACCTACAGTATGAAATGGAAGGGTCGCCATATAAGAGGAGCCAAATACTCAAAAATTATATTCAGTCTCAGATGGAATGCAGAGACGGAGCACACCGAGACAATGTGGATAACTTTGAGTTCTGAGTTTCGATGCTCGAGGAAGCACACTTAACTTAGATTGGTTTGTTTTTTACTCTTTGTATTAAGTAAAAAGAGAAACTTAACTGTGGCTGTGAATTTTTAAATGCTTTTAACGTTTCAGTGAGACGTGAGAGTTTTTTCTCTTGTTGGGCTGTTTCCACACGATGCCACACACTCGCTTGGAATTAATATCCAGTATGAAATTAATCTGATTCACCTGAACCAATTCACAGATGTTGAAAGTCCAGCCTCCTTGAACGGTTTACAGGATTTGAAATAAAAGATTAATATGTGTTATGAGAGCAAAGTGAGGGCAGTACTTTAATCCTCAGATGTTTCAGCTTCACTGCTCCGTAAGCACCAGTCTGCCTGTGGTCAGACTGGGTCGCCCTGCGGATGTGTTTAGCTGCAGGAGAGTAAAACTGGGTGTCATGATAAGGGGATCTTTACTGGACAGAAAGAACAAACCTAAACAAGAAGAATGAGAGATGACTCATTCCACTGTCTGCAATATATTAACAGTCTTCTCCCTTCTTTCACATTTGTCCTTATTGATTGCTTCTGTATGTAGCAGACTTGATTATTTGTGTCTCTTTGTTCTGACTTTGGAGGGATGGTGCCCATTGTAAATCATGAGCTTGTCCTCTGTTTGCAAGGTTGAGCAGTGCAAGAGACTCATTCATTTGATAGTCGTGCTTTAAATATCTGCACAGAACAGCGATTACAATAACTTCTCTATAGGAATTTGAATAGCCTTAAGCTAAATCCAACACTTCTGATCTGTGGCTCTAGAGAAATTAATGCTAATGAAACAATGCCCCCCTGATGTTTGAAGAGATAAATACAGCCCGACTGATGTGTCTCTGAATCAAATTACAGTGCTCATCCAGAGGGGCTTCATCTTTTATTCTGAGGTTGAGTTTCTCATCAGCTCATAATGCTTGTTGATTTGATGGATGTGTACTTGATTGCACGTGATTTGATTATTCGTTCGGGCCTTGTTTACCTCCGCCGCCGAACAATTGCCGGCTGAGGTGCTGATTACAAGCAAGGCCGTACCTCAAACGTACGAGCTAAGCGACAGCCACAAGGTGCCGCTGAAACACTGATGACCTGAAGTAATGGTGCGTGACCATTGTTTTTTCTTCTTCTTCTTCTTTTTTTTTTTTTACTCTCATAATGTCCGGACATTATTCCGTCTCCCTCTGTTAGCCATTACGTATGGACAAGCCAGAGTAGGTTTGATTTGCACGCTCACTGCAGCCCTGTTCCAGCGTTGGCACGGCCACTCAAGGATGATAAAATACACTGCTGGACCGCTGGCGCTCCGAGCCGGGAGCCTGCAGGCTGTTCACTAGAGGATTTTAATTTTGTTTTTCTCCTGCTCCCCTTCCTCTCCACTCTTTCCCACACTGTTTGTGCATTCTTGCGTGCACCAGTGTGATTACAGCGAGGAAAGGAGAACATTTTCAAGGATACATATTGCAGATTGGCAAACAGATTCTGCAGCATTAATTAAAAGCAAAATGGATTCAAATGAGCTAAAATCTGCTCGTGGGTTTTTTACAAGTTCCACACTTTATCATTGTGATCAATAACCACATTAAAAGAGACACGACCTGTGAGAGCTCGCTGACGGGCGTTGGGCTTGTCCCATTTTATTTTGCATGCCCAGTAACGTTGCTCTCCCTTTGCCTGTGTGAGATTATGGATCGAGTTTAATTGACGCTGGTAATCTGATTTTGGCATAGAGATGGAGTATCCTGGATTAAAGTTGTAACTACAACACAAACAGGGGATCAGGGGCCGGTTTAGCTGCAGAGGCTTGAGGACAATGGAGGCATGTTTAGATGTAACATGCCAGCTTTAATCCAGAATAGGCTAAGCTAAACTGTCCTGTGGTGGTAATGTAGTCGCCTGGCTGTAATGAATTCCTGTGTGAGAGCACCAGTCACATTACCCTGTCACTCATACACTCTAATAAAGTGGCCATAGTGCAGGGATGCAATATGATAGCAATAATGGTAATAACTGGAGTGGAGAAGATACATTTGAAGCTGGCTGCTACTGTGCCTGGCTGACAATCTGCTGGTTTCTGCAAAAGAAGAATAGAGCAGGGAGGAGATGTTCAGAGCATGCTGCAGGGTACGCCAATAGCCTATCAGTCATCATGACAGCCAAGTCAACAAGGGAAATGCAACTTCACAGGATGTATCCGTTCCATGGCGCAGACAAATCTATACATAACTTCAATACAGTCTGTGTAAAACACAGGTCACTCGTTCAGAAAAAGAAGCCGAAGTAGCAAGGCTCTCATACTCGTGTACATTATTTTATTCAAACTTTGTCCTCTGAGTGTGCCTCTACGGTCCGCCCCACACCACGCCACGAGCATAAACACAGTTTCTAAGAGCCATATTAACAATTTTTTCATGGCAGGCTGTTGTCTGCCTCAGCGTTTACCTCTGGGCTGATCCATCTGCTGAAAGGGACAGCCTCCCTTCATCCCTCTTCACTATGTCTGCACCATTTTATCTCCTGCAGCTCTCCCTACTGTGAAGTCCTTTTCAACTTGCATCTGTCCAGGAGAAGGTTCTGCTGAGGATGCATGTTCTGTTTCACTTCTGCCCTTTTCCACTTTCATACCGTACTACTACATGCTGCTGTGTAAAATGGCAGTTCTTCAACTGCTGGACACTCAGCTGTTCAAGGAGTCCATTGTCCCTCCAGAGTAGTGGTTGAAGAAGGATTTTACTCAACTTTTCGTTTCTCTCTTTTGCACTGAATTTTAGCCAGATTATGTTGTATTGTCACATCATGATTAAGTATGACAGTTCTTGAAGTTGCTGACACTGTGCCAGCATTCAGACGTTTAAAGGGTATTGCCATCTACAAGAAAGGTTGCAGATTGCAATTAACTAAATATCTTTCACCTCATCCTCCGTTTGTAAAGGTCTTGACCAAGAGAATAAAAACCAAAGGAAAATTTCAAAAGGTCATCCGTACAGCAGCAATTTGTTTTGTCCATTCTAGGCAACAGTAGAAACATGAAAGATGAAATAGAGGGAATTTAACTTCATGTTTTACAAGAATTGATATTTAATGTTTTATTATATTTTAATTCTATATTTGTCATAAATCTATTATTGGTGGTTTTGATGAAATGACAATTTTCTTAAATATGTTGAGTGTATAACTGCCCAAAAAACATAGGGTACACATAATCATCAGCATGTAAACCAAATAGTGCATTTCTTTACCCCAGAACTGAAGTCAGAACTAGGGATGACATTGCGCCTGCGTTAAAAGCATTCCAGTTTACATTGTGGAAAAATAGTAAGGCATCTTTCACATTAAAGCTATTTGTCAGGGGCAGTTGTTGTTTTAAACCAGCAAAGCAACTATAGCAGAACTGCAGACATTGTTTTTTAAGCAGCAATTGTTTTTTTTGCAACATCAGCAGAAAAGAAACGGCCGTTTTGTCAGTTTGAGAACTTGTCGCTGATAATGAGTCATAGTTCAGAAAAAATGTGAATTACACCACAGTAGAATCTCCCTAATGAGGAAGTAACACTGATTGTCAGTCAATTTCACACGTCTTTGTACAAATGGAACAAACAACAGGTGGAAATAAAAAGACAATAATAAGACAACCCTAAAGGAATGGTCCTGCTGGTGGTGGCCACCACCAGCTCATGTTTATGTTTTACAAGTGCCCTTACCACTAGAGGTAACAGGAGGTGGTGCCTGCAACCCACAGAAGTTCGTGAAGTTGGAGGAACTTAATTAATGTGTGGTATGGGAAGAAGGTTTGCTGAGTCTCCTATCAAAGGTACATGAGTATGGTGAGATACCGGGCAACAGGCCAGTATATCAGGAGATGTTGATCGGCCGTGGGAGGACAACAATCCAACAATAGGACCTCTACCTCCTCCTTTATGCAAGGTGGAACAGGAGGAGCACTATTCTAAATTACCTCCAGCAAGTCAAAAATGTGCATGTCTCTGCTCAAACTGTCAGAAAAGACTCCACAAGGGTGGTTGGTATAAGGGTCCCACATTAAAAGCAAGGCATGGGTTCACAGGCCAACAATATGCAGGTGTGTGAGAGTCTGGATATGCCATGGAGAACGTTCTCCTGCCTGCAGCATCCTCCAGCATGATTCGTTTGGAAGTGGCCTCCACACAGACCTCTATGTGCTAGCCAGAAGTACCCTGACTGACATAAGGTACCAGAATGAGATCCTTAGACCCGCCGTAGTCCGACCATATGCTGCTGCAGTAGGACCTGGATTCCTTCTAATGCTCAACCTCATGTGACTGGAGTATATCAGCAAGTTCCTGCATGGTATCACCAGACCTGAATCTTATCCAGCATCTTTGAAGCATGTCTTATTCCATCCACCGCCTCTATGTCACACCGCACACAGTCCAGCATTTGATTGATGACCTGATCCAGGTCTTGAAGGAGATTCCTCGGGCGAATATTAGTTGTTTCATCAGAAGCATGCCCAAATGTTGTACTGTGTGCATCATTAGTTAGGTCAGCCTGTGATGAGTATGATTCTGATTCTGATGATTCCAAACCTCCGTGGGTTAGTGATTTCCATTCGAACGTTATTTTGTTGTAAGTAGCTGTTTATGTTTTGCACAGGTCCTCTACCAGAGGCCTGGGAGCTTTAGGGTCCTGTTCAGTATCTTTTCTATTCGTATGATTGTGTTTATCTGAGAAGTCTGAAGTTTCCCCAGGTCTCTCTTGAAGAAACTTCAGTATGGGGGACACAGCCCCCAGAGATCCGATGACTAAGGGAACTAATGTTCGCTTCACCTACCAGAATTCCTCCACCTCTTCCTTGAGCCCTTTCCATTTTCCTAAATTATGATAGGAATGGCTACTTAATTCACAATGTCTTTCCTCTGCAGCCTGTCCATGATCACATCAACCAGTCATTTGGCCATCACTATTTTGTTGGCCAGTATCTGGAATTCCCGCAGGATCCAGTCCATATCCCGCACGGATGTTTCTGTATACCATGCTGAAAACTTGGTTACGATGTTCAGTGTATTTTTTTCCTGCCAGTATCTCACACCCTGCTGTAAGGTACTGGATTTTCCTCAGGGCTTCTTTGAACAGTCTGCACTTGGGATCCTTCTGGTGTGGTAGACCCCGGCCTCTGTTGCTCTGGTGCTCAAAACTTGCTCCTGTGCTGCCATAATTGCCGCCTCTGTGCTTTCCTTCAGTAAGACCTTTTCATATCCGTCACTTTAGCTGTCAGTTGGTGGTACATCCCATGCAGAGGTTCCTCCAACTCCTTCTCATCCAGTTTCCACTGCCTGAGATACTCAGCAAGTGCTTCAAACCTTGAGGCCATCTTCTTAATATATTTTTGGAGCCTGGATGTTTCATCTTGGATAGTGGCTTTGATGTTCATTAGTCCTCTACCTCCCTCTTTTGGACTTATTCTATCCTATCCTCTTCCGGATACTGAATTAGGGGATGGAACCCCCCCCATACACGTTGAGCAGCTTTTGTCTTAATGTCTGTGATCTGAATTTCCCCCTTTTGCACCCCACCGGGGTATCTGATCAGTGGCAGGTTATAGCTGTTAATTGCTGGCTTCTCAGGAATTACTGTACCTTACTCGTTCAAAAGCATATTTTTTATGCTCATGACCATAATATTAAAATATCACTAATTTTGAATATATCCTGCATCAGTAACTTAATTTTACAGGAAAGTGTGTTGTACCCTGGTTTTATCACCTTGTGTAACACCTGGTTTTAAGCCCCTCTGTGAAAAAGCTTAGCCAAAGATAGTGATGGTAGTCTGTCTTTGTTCAGCAGGGAACAGTACATTCTGCTCTTATCAAGGCTTTTGGCTTTTAATCACTGTTCTATTTGCATAATACTTATTCTAAAAAATTTCAATTATCTGTCAGTATGAAACTGTTACAGATTAAACCAGCATGTTCGCTAAAATTGCTTAATTTTCCTCTGTTATTGGACAAAACTGTCACACGGATGGTAGTTTAAGTCTTAAATAAATCAGTGAAATGCTAAATGAAGTAAATTATTCCACTGCCATTTGTAATTGGTCTCTAGCTTTTAAAAATATATTTTATGTTGGTCAGTACCATTTTAATGCACATTCAATGTTTCTTTTTTATTTTTAGTAGTAATACACTTCTAAAAAAATAGGCTTTTAGAAAATCAGTTTAGCGCACAGCTGTGGGATGCTAAGCTTTATTTGCTGCTTCTGAAACAGTTTAAGACTCGGGAGGTGAGACATTGGCATTCTCAACCAGGATTATTGATGCCAAATTTGGGCAAAAGTATGGAAAGAATAGTATATGAGCAAATACAAAATTATTTCTACACAAACGGCTTCTCTACTGTTCATCAACATGCATATAGAAAGTGGCACTCCACAGCTACTGCACTGACCCAAATGTCTGATGATTGGTTGAAAGAAATAGATGCTGGAAAGATAGTTGGTTCTGTTCTATTAGACTTCAGTGCAGCTTTTGATATCTTAGACCATTAATTATTAGTGAATAAACTGTGCTGTTATGGTTTTGATAGGCATGTGGTTGCCTAGATTAAAAGTTATCTCATAAATAGAAAATATTGTGTATATTTTAATGGTAGTTTGTCAGAGATAGGGATCATGGGCTGTGGGGTCCCACAAGGAAGTTACTTAGGGCCACTTTTATTTTCTATATTTACAAATGATCTACCTTTCATTTTAAATCATGCTTCTATTGTTCTGTATGCAGATGACTCAACCATGTATTCAGCAGCTCTAACTCCATTAGAGCTTGAAGGGATAGTGAATGAGGAGCTAGATTTTTGCTGCCAGCTTAAAAAACAGGGGCTGGTCAGAGAACACTGCATTACAGAGCAATGCTAGCATGGAATTCCTTACCACGTTTTCTGGTTATGGAAACAAATAAGAATACCTTTAAAATCAAGTTGAAAGTGTATTTATTAATGCAAGGAGCTATATGATTATTTGTTAATTGTGATGTTTAAAGTGGCTATTGGACCATTTCTGTTGAACCTCGTAAATAATAATTTTCAGATTTTGAGTTGATTATAAAGCCAACATGATCTAAATAAATTAGGTAATGATTTTTACCTCTTCTTTTATAGAATGTTTTGTTTGTGTAATATGCTGTATAAATGAATGCATATGTTAAATGGATATGAAAATGATGTTCTTGACCACAGGAAGAACAGCACTCATTGTTGTATGAGATAGCTGATGGTGGATTAATAAACAATGAACATGTCAAGGCAGTGTGCTTACCTTATACTTTAGTTTAATGTATCCTTATATTTCTTATTGCAATTTGATTTGGGCCCGTACGTATCCTTCTTACTTGTAATCTATTTACAGAATTCAGAAATCCTTTGTAGGAATTGCCACCAATTCTTCAAATCTTGCTTCAGCTAAACCTTTATTTAAACAACTGCAACTACTCACAGTTTATGAAGTTAATAAGTACCAAACGGGGATTCTTATGTACAAAATAATGAGCTTTTCCACAACTGTACCTATTTTTTTCAAAATTATTTTGAGTTTAATTATTCTTATCATAAACATTTTACAAGAAGAAAGGATGATTTACATATTCCTTTTTGTAGAACTTCTGTTGGCAAATTTTATTCTGTTCATCAAGGTGTAGTGTTGTGGAACGATATAAACGATAAAATCTTTCTGAATCATGCTCCTCTAAATACTTTAAGATCAAGTTAATAAATTACCTACAGATGTTCCAGTTACTTTAATTTCATTATAACATTAATTGTTTTTTTGTTTGTTTTGTTTTCTGTTTTTCCTCTTTATTCTTTTAATTTAATTTGAATCTAATGAGGTTTATATGATGTACAGAACCGAATTGCATGTAGAATAGTAAGAGATGTACTTATCAATTTGTATTAAGTCTATGTGTTTGGGGTGGGCTGTTAAGCATTGATAGTTTGATGCAAGTTTGAGATGAGGAAGATTGTTTATGAGCCCTCGTGGGTTTTTTTGTCCTTCCTGCACTTTTTCTGTTTTATGTTTTTTTGCTATGTGTTCAAGTACAAATAAATAAAAAACAAAGCCTTTTGATGGTGAACCTGCACTGTGTTCATTGTTGACATGAGCAGGGCACATTGATGGATAGCTAGGCATGTCCTAGCCCCATCCAGCTCAGGCAGGCCTGGTGTGGATTTCTGCTTGATACCTTGTTCCCACTGCAACAGGGATGGGCCCCGGAGTCTCTGTGCCCTCTGGAACGAGGGGTATTGGCTTCCATTCCTCAGAAGCTTGTGTTCAGGCAGGAAGTTAAAGCGGTTAAGTCATATACTAACTACAGAAAGCAGAGAGATTAGCTGGTGTTCTAACGCTCTGTGCTTGAAATGCTGTGGTGAGGCGTTGAGATTAGTGCTAACCAGCCAATGATGATGATGGTGAGGAAACACTAAAAGCAGTCTGGTGCAACCAACAGAGCAAAAACATCTACGTAGCTGTAGTGCTTAGCAACCAAAGCTGTATACAAAGAGTCTGTGGAGAGTTTACCTAGCCAGCCCTGGATGAACGATATGCTCAGAGTGAAAAAAGGCATTTATCTTAAATATAGCATGTTCAACAGCCATATGAGATGAACACTTCTGAGTACAAGAAAGTACTTAACTGTTCTCAAGATAAATATTATGAGGTCCTTCTGTCCATCAACTGTGTTCCAGCAGGAAAAAGACTTTCAGCAGGTTTTCCTAGTCATGATCCAAACTGACTCATGATTTCTGAATTCTTCTATGTCTTCTTCCTCCTCTTCCTTTCCTCCCCCCTGTAATCCCCCCTCCAGGCCACCCATCCTAATATGAGGACATATTACTTCTGCACTGACACAGCCAAAGAGATGGAGTCCTGGATGAAGGTCATGACAGATGCTGCTCTCGTCCACACTGAACCCGTCAGGAGGTTGGTGCTCTCTGGACACATCCACTAGCATGTGAATCATGTAACACATAACCTCCACTCTGTGGAGTCATTATTCAGCTCCTTCATATTCAGGAAAGATACCATGGTTTCTCTGGACTCTGAATTAATCTCTGAGAGTTTTCATCAGTGTTTCATAAGACTTGTAGATGTGATGAACTTCACCTGCATTCTGACTTTTCTGTTTTCATAGACTGGACAAGCTGAAAGTGGAGCACCAGACCTCCCAGGAGCTGAACAATCTGCTGAACCACCGAGTGCTGACCCGGCCTGAGATCCAGAACAATGAGCGCAACAGAGAACCTGTACGGCAGCAGTCCCTGTCACGGTCCGACGACAAAAGGCACAAAGATGCAGAGAAGAGAGAGTGCTACACCTTACAGAGGGATGGAGAGAAGTTCTCGCTGAAGAAGGACGGAGTCAGCTACATGCTGCAGAAGGATGGAGAGAGGTACTTCCTACACAAAGACGGAGAGAAGTACCTGCTACGGAAGGATGGAGAGAAGTACTCGCTGCAAAAAGATGGAGAAGTGTACGCCATTCAAAGGGATCTGGAGAAATATGCCGTTCAGAAGGTGGACAATAAGTACACGGTGATGGAGGAGAAATACGCTCCAGCTAAAGATGCAGAGAAGTACCTGCTCACCAAGGATGGAGAGAAGTTCGCCCTGCAGAAAGTGGGCGACCGGCTCACACTGCAGAAGGATGGACAGAAATACGCTCCTCTGAAGGAGGTGAAGAGGGCGCAGTCATTAAAGGAGTCGGAGAGGTGCGGCAGGTACGGGGCCATCCATGTCCTGGACAAATATGGAACTCTGAAGGAAGTCAGGAAGTACAGCACACTGCGAGAGGGGGATAAATACGCCATGATGAGAGAAGGGGATAAATATGCCACGATGCGAGAGGGGGATAAATACGCCACGATGAGAGAAGGGGATAAATTCGCCACGATGCGAGAGTCGGATAAATTCGACGCAATGCGAGAAGGGGATAAATACACCACAATGCGAGACGGAGATAAATACGCCACGCTGACGGACAGAGAGAAATATGCCACAATGCGAGAGGGACAGAAATATGCAACCCTGACGGACAGAGAGAAATATGCCACTATGCGAGAAGGAGAGAGGTTTGGTCTGCATAGAGACATCAGCGCAGAGAGGACTGCAACAAAAATCAGCAGCATCCAGCTGCAGCCGGCTCAGGCGGCTGCCATTGCCGCCGCCGTCTCTGCATCACGCCAGAGTCAGGCCGCCATTATCAACCAGAGGTCTGCGCAGGTAAACGGATCTGGATTCAGCCCAGTGGATCAGCAAGGAGACTGCAGTAAGGCCAAGGTGGACTGTGGTCCGCCCAGGTTTCCTGTTACGTCCCCAACTCCGGTGCAGCAGCCAGAAGGCGGGCTGTCCAGGACGGGGTCCGCACAGCAGCTGGAGCAGTGGATGCGGACCAACCGGACCAGAGGACTGGACGACGACACCAGAAGGTGAGGGAACTTCAGAGTTCAGGTGAGGAAGGTCAAGTTTCCATCCTGCTCCTTTTCTTTCATCCAGACAAACCTCAGGCAGGAGGCTGCCCTATCGCCTGCTTCATTGTTCTCCTTCACCCCAAAACACACATCTATCAGTGTAATATCAAGCCTTTTCAGTTATTAACCCGTAACCCTCTTCCAGTCCTTTTCCAGGTTTATCTTAGGAACGATAGAGTGAAACTCTGGACTTAATAGTTCCACAGAGAGAAGGTGAGACAGGATCTGTGTAGGACTGTTTGGCTTCATCCACACCTGGGACAGTGTGCCAGAGACAATTGGTGTTGTCTTTAACCAGAGCGCTAAATCATGCCAGTCAGGTCTTGCAAGGATAAACCTGTAGTGAAATTCTGGTGGAGTAACGTCATTGGTGCCTGTTGAACCGCAAAGTTGTCGGTGGACTCAGGCAGGATAAAAACCTGTGCATGGGAGGAGTTCAGAGAGGCCATGGAGAACAACTTTTGACGGCTTCCAGGAGGTTCTGGTCCACCATCCGACGGCTCAGGACTCAGGATATTGTAGGTCGATTGAAGGAACAGGAGGAAGGCCTCCTCAATCCCTTGTTCTGGTTAGAAAGCAGAGCCCCTCAATTTTCTGGGCTGAGGTCGCTAAGGTGGTCCAACTACAGGGGGGATCACACTGCTACCTGGTAAGGTCTATTCAGGAGTGTGAATTGTAGAGTCCGGGACTGAGGAGGAGCAGGGTGGTTTTTGTCCTGGTCCTGGATCAGTGTGCCAGTGGTTGAAGAGGGTCTTGAACCAACCAAGACCAACCAGTCTACATGTGATTTTATTAAATTTGACAAGGTATTTCACAGGAGTCCCTGGGGGACACAGTGGAACACCATCAACTTTTGACATGACAAATGGGACGTTCTTATTAATAAGGATGGCCATACCTCTAGATTTAGAGTGAAAATTAGAGTGATACGATTGCCCAACCCATCCTCCCCTAAGTCTAAAATGGTCAAATGTTCTGAGGTGTGTCTCCTGAAGAAAGGCAATTCCCACCTTTAATTTCCTCAGATGCGTCAATACTTTCTTTCGTTTAGTAGGGTGGTTTAAGGATTTAAAGTTCCAGCTAACAAAGGTTGTGTCACAGCTGACTGACTCGTTTGAAAAATTTGTCTTAGTCGTAGCCATACTCAACAGGATTGAGGATTAACAGTGTTCGGTCTGCCTGTATCTGTACGCTCGAAAATAACAAAAGGACCTTTAAAAGCAAAGTAAGCATAAGTAATGAACCAAATAAGAGAAAAAAGAGAGAAAAGAAAATACTGATTGTGAATCCGGTTACAGTAAATCCCCAATCATCACCTGAAAGAACAAGGCGATTCCCAAACTCCTCACAAATATGTCTACACATTTAAGTGCTTGTATGAGGAACGCTAGCTCTAAAGAACAAGCTCTGCTGTAAAGTGTACTTTTATATATCAGGCACCTTGGAGTTTTGGGATAAAACTCAAAAGATCTCACAGAAAAAATGGAGTGACAGTGATCGAAATACACAGTAGGATTCCGATCAATCAAGTAGTCGTTTCTATTGAGAACAATAAAATAAAAGAGTAAGAGATAACATAGTTTTTGTATTTTAGATGTTCTCTCCATCTTCAGCCGAACTGAGGCTAATTGGTTCTATGGGGTGCAACAGTCGAGATTACATGTTTAAGTGATATAACGGACTGCACCAACCTTATACAGACTTAACTGTTCCCATTCATTATGAATTACCGTCTTTGGAAGAGCCCGGTAGGATGCTGCTTTTCACATAGGCCATGGCTTCTCCTCCGTTTTGAAACTGTTTCTCAGTTCCATTGTGTGTAATCCG
>JAVQJG010070578.1:0-21110 GCA_036024015.1 Craterocephalus amniculus | reverse complement strand
AAGGAAGCAAAACCACATAGCTGGAGCTTTTTTCTTCTTTAACAAGCAGTGCATGTTGAAGGTCTGTCCCTCTCATATTTTACATTCAAATTCATGCAGTACCACATCAGTAAGGTGTCTGAGTCAGAGCCCCAGATGCTAACCTCCAATGCAGCTATGGATGACCTGGAGTCCGCTTTGCAGTCGCTGGAGGTCAAGATGGAGGGAGAGAGCAGCTCGGCATCTGAACTACTGGTCAGCCAAATTCTATTGACTAATATGAGAGCTGGAAGTGTTAAACAGGTGTAAATTAGAGGCATTTATCATTCAGAGACAACAAAAGATTAAATGAGAAAGGAAAGAATGCATTTTCTTTTTACTGAAAAGCTGTCTTCCATCCAGGAAAACATGACTGCACCTGAACTCAAAGACTATTTGAAGATATTTAGGTAAGATTCTAGTCAAATCTGTCATCTTTAAATGAGAAGCGAGAAGGGTTTTTGTTGAACAATGTGATTGATCGTTCTTTAGGCCCAAGAGACTGACTCTGAAGGGTTACAAGCAGTACTGGTTCAAGTTCCAGGATACCTCCATTTCTTATTTCAAGAGCAAAGAGGAGAGCATTGGAGAGCCCATTCAGCAGATTAACCTCAAAGGTGCAAAAATGTGTTATTACATGTTTAATTTTTACGTTTTTCTCAATTATGTCAACAATACCGCATGTTGCGGTTCAGTTCAGGCTTCTTTTTGTAACACAGAAAAGGTTGAAAAAGGGGACTTAATCTGCATAATTTCTGTCTTTCCATCCCTCCCGTCAATATCTAACACATAAACGTCACATTTCTGTAGCACATGTCACTTTGATGTTGGTCCACAGGATGTGAGGTGGCTCCAGATGTTAACGTGGCTGCACAGAAGTTCCTCATCAAACTCCTGATACCAGCACCTGAGGGCATGAATGAGGTCTATCTGCGCTGTGAGAATGTGAGGCCACATCTTTGTGCAGCATCCTGTCTCCTCTTCCATCTCTATCTTTGTCCTACCATCTCAGGTCTCCCCGTAGCCACACCTGTCTTCTCATCCCTTGCTTCTGTGGTTTGTGTCTGCAGGAGCAGCAGTATGCCGAGTGGATGGCTGGATGTCGGCTGGCCTCCAAAGGCAAGAGTCTTGCAGATAGTAGCTACCAGAGCGAGATCAAGAGCATAAGTTCATTCCTGGCTATGCAAAAGACCAACACCAGTTCCCATAGCAACGCAGAAGCCAGCGATGAGAGCATCAATCCTCACAGTTTGGTGTCACCGCGCTACCAGAAGAAGTACAAGCCCAAACTGGTATTTCCAAATGATACATTAAGTGTTTCTACATTCGGATCCTTTATACCATGTATGATTCTCAGCAGCACCACACATTACCAACTTAGATTATTTTCCCAAAGCAGTACAGCCATTTCGTGCAGCTGCATCAATCAAACACTTATGCAACATCTCCACAGTTTGTGCCAAAGGCAGCAGAAATGTAATTACAACTGACATTTTTCCCTGTGCCCGCTCTTTCAGCTGACACCCCGTATCCTGGACGCGTACCAGAACGTCGCTCAGCTCTCGCTGACGGATGCACTGACGCGTTTCCTGCAGATCTGGCAGGCCTTGCCTGACTTTGGGCTCTCATACGTTGTTGTCAGGTTGAGTTTAAAGATTAATTCAAAGCTTTCAAGAAATGATCCTGTGCCAGGGAGGATATCACGGATAAAATTCAGTGTAGCATGGTTGTTATAAAAGCTCTGACATTCACTTTATGTTACACTGAGCTGACATAAATGTCTAAGAAAAGATGTGCATATTTCAGCAACATTACAAAATCTAGCTCAATAGGAGTAGTACTTAAAATGTGTAGTGAAACTTAAGTGATACTTAAAAGCCGTGAAGGCTTTTGAGCTATAAAAAAATTTTGCGGCAAAGCTTCTGATAAATATTCTGGAGTACTTTGTCCAGGAGAATTAAAGTTTATTTCATGTATTGTTAACACTTTACAATGTTAAGTAATGTTGAGTTATTGTTAATGTTTTATTTAACTGTTAATTAATGCTTAACAATGCCTTAATTAAGGTTAATTAAGGGACCCTTACTGTAAAGTATTGCCCATGTATTTGTTTGTTATGGAAAGAAAGATTTTCACTGTGAAATTTCTATTAACCCTAACCTCCTTCCTGACAGGTTTAAGGGTAGTCGAAAAGACGAGGTGCTGGGCATAGCGCCAACTCGTCTGATCCGCATCGACCTGGGCATCGGTGATGTAGTGAAGACCTGGCGCTATAATAACATGAAGCAGTGGAACGTCAACTGGGACATACGACAGGTCAGGCTGCTATTGTGCTCAGTTTTTCACCAGTCAGGAAAAGTGGTTTCTAGTTGTGCATATAGAAACTTACACCTAATAAACTGAATATAACTGAATATTAGCCTGCATATTAGCCATTAATTTAGCTACACAGTAATAACTCAAACCAGGTGGACTGTGTCACTGGAACAAGAACTGACACACTGTACTTTGACCCTTTGTGGTCCTGCTCTACCATTTGGTAAAGCTAATTTTTCAGTGATTATCATGAATCTTATTAAAGAATTGAATAAATAAATCTGCCTGAACCGTCTCTACCAGCTGGTTTAGGTATGAAATACTAAAGATTTTGTGTTTGTTATCCTGTTGCTATTGCAAATTTTGACCAGTTCATTGTTATGACTTTACTATTAACTTTTGTGTCAAAAATGTACTAAAAAAACATTTATTTGTAATTTTCTTGTGCAAAAGAAAAGAGAAAATGCAAAGACACATTTCTCTTTTGTTTTTTTCTTAGTTCAAAAGTTAAAGGGTTAAATACAATGTATTTTGTTCATCATTTGCAACTGAAATGTCTATTTTCCTCCTAAAATGAGGCTGTTTTAAATTAATATGTCTTCTTTGTCTCTGGCTCATACAGGTCGCCATTGAGTTCGAAGGAAATGTGAACATCGCCTTCAGCTGCGTGACTGCAGACTGCAAAATCGTCCATGAGTTTATTGGAGGCTACATTTTCATGTCAACACGCAGCCGTGAGAAGAGTGACGTACTGAATGAGGAGCTCTTCCATAAGCTGACTGGAGGTCACGAAGCTCTCTGAGACTGTAACACCAACAGACAAAAACATTGAATCCGCCACAGCTCATCACATCTCCACATGAGGACAACATCTGGACAAATTTTATCTCACACCCAGCTGCAAATCCATTAAAACAACGAAGGTCACAATAAGATATCCTGATTATTTTCGAAGTGTTACAACTCAGCTTGTAAGTTGTGTCAGGTATTAAGCTTTTATTTGTTTTCCACACGCCCACATTGTTATCTGCAAGCTGCCTCTGTGTTATACTTAACATGTTCAGACAGACGAAGGCCCCAGAGGTCCGCACGGTGACTTCTTTCCGCCTTCATGATGGACTGCTGCTGGGCTAAACCGCAGGCCGACTGGTCCAAGATCAGCAGGCTTGACAATCAATCCCACAGAAATGTAAAATCAACAGCGGAATCAGCCGTGCATGACTTGTTTTTCTCTAGCTCAATGTAACGTAAACTATTATCAGCACTGCTCAGCAAGGAAGGCTTTGTTTTGTTAAAAGTTTTGCCACTGGGACTTTTATCAAAAGCTACACCTAAAAGCCAAACCTATTATCACAGGAATGAACATAAATGGCAGCATAAAATAGGACACAAAAGTCTACGAATAAAGGAAAATTCACACAAAAAAAGAATTAGCAACTCACTTTGATCTTCATGATTCTCGTAAATATTGGACTTTTCTGTTGTTTCAGGAAGCTCCCAAGCTATTATCTCCTCACAGGTGCTGTGTGTGTTTGTGTGTGTTCCCATATCTTACAAGAAACCGTTACAACTGTCCGTTTAACCACAATGTCTGTATCCTCCGCTTTCCCACACTTAGTTATGTGACAAACCACACACAGAGCGTGTCTCCATGCTTTATTTAAACTACTGTCTGGTAAGATATCTAAAAATATCTGAAAGTGCACAATAGTTAATTTAGCGTTGACAATGCTGTACAGAAAGTAAACCTCTTTTACATTTAAACAAAATATGTAATGATACAGTTATCTGCTTGCATTTTCATATGAAAATGAAGGACTTGCGTCCTTCACACTCGGTTCAATGATAAAGGTTTCAGAGTTTATCTTTCTCGTTTGGATCATTTCTGGACTGAGTCCTCTATTGATGATCAAATCTCCTGACCAGGATTTTGCTACAAAACAACTTTTACCAAGATAAAACAGGCGGTGACCGATGACAGGACAGCATCCTCTGCGGCTGTTAATGCAGTGGCAGGCTGCTCCCTGAAAGAGAGTAAACAAGTCACATTTGGACATCAATAAATGTTTTAAGTGAAGAAAATTATGTCTGTTTTTTTTTTGTTTGTTTTTCTTACGTGTGGGTTTCAGGCTGAGGGCTCGGATGAAGTATTTAGGGAGAAGTTTACCCTCAGCATCGCCTGCGGTTATCAACACGCCATTTTCTGACCAGAAGAACTCAATACCATCTGCAAAGTTGGATACACACATAAAACACATTGATTTCTCCACCTCCGAGGTGGATGGGAAGTATTGGACAGCAGCCATTAGTGGGACATCTTACCAGCAAGAGCTTTAGGAACATCAATGAACACGGCTAGATCACAGTTTTTCCTCATGCCTGGTGAAGAAAAGAAATAATAAAAATAAAATGTTCACCTTGGAAGTTTTTTTTTTTTCGAATAGACTTAAAGGAGAAATTCGGTATTTTTCAACCTGGACTTCATCCTACAACCTATTTTTTAGCATGAAATATCATGATTTACTCTCCCGGACAGTTTTGGTGCAACTTATCTCCTTCCAAAGATATTTATATCCACTCGCCATCAGCATATATCCATATAGTGGGAGAGTTCGGGCAGGTGCCGGTCGGCCTTATCTGCCACAAAACTACTCATTTTACCAATGTGTTGTTAGGAAATGCTAGTCCGATCCCTCCGTGACCTGGAAGCAGTTGTACTTCCTTTGTTGTTATCTTTCAAGCCTCTTGTGCATAGGTCACAGAGGGATCGGACTATGGTCATATTTCATGCTAGAAAATAGGTCCAGGTTGAAAAATACTGAACTTCTCCTTTAAACGGAGAGCTTACCACTGATAACGCGATCCTCCCCGGGCAAGCCTAATGCCAGGTGGATGTGAGTCCTCTGCATGCGACTCAGGCCATGCTGTTGAATGGAGCTCCAGTTGCGGAGGTAGGAGCCATGCACAGCCTCAGCAGGGCAGTCTGGAGAACCAGCCAGGACAGGTTTCAGGTCCAGATCTGAAACCTGACAACAGGAAGGCACCCAGAATTAGCAAGGATTGAGATTAGGATGTCCTAAAGCGCAGCTCACGAAATGATGGTGTACAAGCGTTTGTTTAATCTCAGACGAGAAAGAGTTTTCTTTTTAGTTTTAGCAATTTGTACTAAACATATTACTGGTGACAACCAAAAAATTACTACATAGTCACTTTCTAAGTCTATTTACATTTTACTAATAAGTTAGTTGAAGAGAATAGCAAGTTAATATCTTAAAATATTTTTCCATTATTTATTGTATTTGTTAGGACTCTGTAACAACATGTTACAACTTGATAACAAGTTGTATTTCAGATATAAAATCTAAATATAAGTTGATTATTATCATTATCATCATATGGAACATATAACTCTGATGTTTGCTCCTCTGTCTACCTGTACTGAGTGACCCTGATTGGCCCGGATCTGCAGTCGGCCTCCCTCAGGATGGGAACAGAGCTTAAAGCGCTGTTTTTCATTTGTGGTCACAACTCGCTCAACGTCCTCTAATGTGTATGAGCGGAACTGTGGGTGAGCCAGGAGATCCTCCACAAACAGGAAACCATCTGTGGTGATGAGAACTGTTATAATTATGGTCACATTCCCAGCAGTTGTTACCTCAGGTACAAACTGGGTTAATAGGATTTATGATGGGAAACAACACATGACAAATACACATTGTCATTTATTTCAAAAACTAAACTATTAAGTGGGCCACAATTATTTCACAAAGATGAGAAAGACTGATTTTGTCATACAGGAGAAGATTATCTTAAACTATTAGTGTTAAATGTGACTCTATAAGCTTAGAAGTGAAATAGGATCCCCCCCCCCCACACACACACACACACACACACATAATTAACTTTAAAGTTGAATGTACGAGCCAAAGATTAGCACTTTCTTTAAAACTATTGTAAGGTATGTTGAGAAGGGAAATCCGCTTATTACAGCTATTAAAGTATAATGTGTCCCACACAAAGTATTTAATACTGTAATAATGCCCTTTACTGTGAGTACATGACATAATATACTAAAATGCTCAATAAGATTTAAAAACTCAAGCATCACATGAATCCATTCAGTCTGCTCGAGCAGCTCACCTGAGCCCATTTCAAGACCCATCTGAGTGGCTCCATGACGCAGGACGTAAGACATGGATTTAGACAGACGGACATCTCTGTCCTGCCGAAGGAGAAGGCATACTGAGCTCTAATTATAGCTCTTTTACATTTAGTTTCAGGACATCAGTATGCTATGTCAAATCACCCATGCTTCTTGACTGCCAACACAGAGGTGGCATGACTCAAATGTCACCAAACTGGCAAAATGGACACTGATCCCAAGTAATAGGGCAAGAAATCTCACATTTTCATCAGGATTTCTTCTCCTTGATCCTCCTCTTTTCCCTCCTCTTCTTCCTCCTCTTGCACTTTCCATTTACAGGCAGTTCAATTCAAACCTTTGTCTACAACTTTTGCATTATATTATCTATTGGATTAATTGTGATTCTTCATGATATTGGCAACAGGCAAAACAATATAAATATGTTCGGTTTTGAGAAGGGTAACACATTGATCTCGTGGCCAGCTGCCTCCGTAAACAAACCGGCAGTCTGCTCTCACTTCCGGCCTCTTCCACCTTTCAGCCTGTAGGTGGCAGTGTGGCTGACGGGAATGCCTGACACTGCAGAAGAAAAACTGCCTCAACCCTGGAAGAAAACATCTGTGAAGGACCGAGTGTAGGTAGGTAGGTGAGAAGATACTCTCCACATTAAAAAATGTCAGTAAGTGAAAACAATTTGAGGCATTTTTTTGGACATAAATGGTGATTTATGTGTCAGTAACATACAACGTGCACATATATTAGAGCAGGAGAACTTAGACGCTGAGCTAAGTCGGCTAATTTGTGTTAGCATCGTTGGGCTACGACTTCGGGCTTTTCTTGTTGGACATAAGGGGCAGTGGTGTTTTTCTATAATTACATGACGTGTTGGGAACATGCTTGTTTCTCACCTGCATGGCCTGCGTTGTTTTCTTACGTAACGTATTCTGATCAGGTTCGGCTCCTCAGCGGCAGACGAGTTCAGGATGGTCACCATGGTGACAGGACGTGGGTTACTCTGAAGCAGGAGGGCAGTTTCAGGACTCAGCATCAAAGAGGAGACACGCTGTGCTTTACGTGAGTTTTCCTCAAACTTGGTTCCTGTGAAAATTTTATTTAAAAAAAATATTTTAGTGTTCATTTTACGTAGGTTTATCCCACACATGCCCTCAATATCAAATGTGCACGTGCAGTTTATGCCCTGGCGTGACCTCATCGTTTGTTTGTTTTTGTTGTTTTTTATTTATTTGTTTTCTTTTTTTATATATATATATACTTTATTTCCACTAGTGTTTATAGTGTTTCCCCGCGGCTTATTTTTGCACATTCCTCGCTCTTTACTTTCCCTGATGGCTAAATCGGGACATGAGTACAAATTTCGTACCATTAACATGTTAATGTGAACTGGTATGACAACAAAGTCTCTTGAGTCTCTTAACAAAAAATAGCGGAATGCGTACGGCGTGGTAATCTGCAAGTTTATAATCATGTTTCCCTGCTTTGCATTTTTTATTACTCAACAAATGCACAATAAATTACTTGCAGAACACGTTTTACCTGTAAGGAAATTTGTAGTGTATCATACTGTACATTTATTTTCTTCGTAGTGTTAGTTACTCTCATAAAGAATATTCTTCATTATTGCAGCTCAATGTCTGTTTATATTAATACACCCATTAAAGGGGTTCATAATAAAAATAGTACTCTTTTCTAGGGCTGTAACGATTCACTCGAGCCACGATTCGATTCGATTCTCGATTTTAAGTTCTCAATTTAATTTTTTTTTCACAACAAAATTTATTTTAGTTATTTTATGGCCAAATGAATTGTCTGTTTCTTATATTTGCCTTTTTCTACCTTGTTTAAAACTGTGACCTTCCATTGCCTGTTGTACTAACAAAACTTATCGCTGAACAAATGATTATCACAGATATGTAAATGATGCTTTATTTGTTTTGAACATCATCTGCATTGATGCATTGCATGCAAATCGATTTTCCTTTTTTCTACATCGATTGTCATTTAAACCAGTTTGAAACAATTTTAAATCTATTGATGTATAGTTACATCCCTACTCCTTTCTGTTGCTCAGGTTATGGAGTTTCCCCAGCATTCCCAGCAGCTGCTGTCAGCTCTGTGTTCCCAGCGCCAGCGGGGCTTTCTCTGTGACTGCACCGTGTTGGTGGGCTCATCCCGTTTCCTGGCTCATCGGGCTGTGTTAGCCTCATGCTCCCCTTTCTTCCACATGTTCTACTCGGACTCTCCAGGGGGAAATGGCAGCAACTGTTCTGTTACACTTGACAGTGACATTGTCACATCTGCTGCATTCGGCCTGCTCTTGGACTTTGTCTATGAAGGCGTGCTGCAGCTGGAAAAGTCTCCTCCACTGGAGGACATTTTGGCAGCTGCGAGCTTTCTTCACATGAATGAAGTGGTGAGAGTGTGCAAGAAGCGACTGCAAAGACGAGGACCTGTGGCGGAAGCAGACAGCACGCGCTCTGAAGAGAGCAGCGCGCTGAGGAAGGCATCAGAGATGAGGCCAGAGGGTGACAGTGGAAATGAGTCTGTCGCTGCCATGGCAGGAGATCACTTAAATCCTGTCACCATAACAGTGCCACTTCTGTCAGTATCCCAAGTGGCAGAGGGGGGTCAGTTGGAGTCTGTAAAGCGTGAGCAAAGGACCAGTGGGGGTTCATCAGACGTACGAGTTCAAACTCCTTTGAGTCCTGACCTTGCTGATACCACCCAACCCGGCATGGACATCCCTCCTCTGCCCCCAGGTGGGGAGCTGATGCGCGGCCTCATTGCAGGCCAGTCTGCTTCCACCTCGCGAAGCCTCGCCATGTTAGGTATTGGGGGACAGGGAGAAGGATCGGCTCTCTGCAGTCCTTGTAGCACAACAGAGACATACAGGTACGGGTTTTATGCTGTTTTTAACTGTTTTAATTAGATAATAAACAGAGTACAATTCATTTCATTCTGTGTAATAAATGTACAATTTGTGATAAGTAGATATGTTTATGAAATAGGGATTAATCACAATTGGAAATATACTTATGGTTGTAGTTTCAGTGTAAAGTACAATAAATAATAGTAAATATTTGCTTTGTGTAAAAGTTGTTTGTAGTAATGCAATAACTTCTTGGTTTTATGCAGTTAGCAAGTTTAGACTCTACTGGATAAACAGGTACTATTCAGAAAATTGGGATATGCTGGAAAAGTTGTTTTATTCAGGCAATTCAACATAAAAGGTGGAACCAATACATTTTATTTACAAAATTTAACTTAAGGAGCCTGACATATTTGTATTTAGAAATTGAGGTTAAGTTACAGAAATGCATGCACTTATTCATACTTGTAGTAAAGTTGGATTTCCCACAGTCTTTATAGAAAAAATGGTTAATATTTCAATGTAAACATAATGTGATTTTTTTAAAACACAAGGTTAACCATGGAATGATGAATATTGTTAAAGTTTTTCTCCTTTTTCTCTATCTTTCCTCAGCCACAGCAGTAGCCAGCAACCCTCCTCCTCTTCATCCTCACTGGTCCCAGTGAGCCAGGCTGGTGGTGCCTCTGTTGTTTCTCTTAGCCAGTCAGAATCCCAGCTGTCCGCAAGCTACCACCAAGACGAACCCAGATTGTCCCGTGATAACTTTGTAGGGACCCCCTCAGAGACGGGCAGGGGCCACCCGATGGTCATGTTAATCCAAGCACCGACTCTAACCTCAAATCTGAAAACAAAACCGAGACAGTCAGCGCTCCAGCGCGCACCTCCCCAAATCCAAATTCAGAGTGCCGTATCCCTCCAACACCGCAGTTCAGACTTTCACCAAACCCCTCAGACCCAAACTCTCCAAGGACCAGAGGATGGTATTGAAGCTTTACTCGCAAAAAGAAAAGAAAGAGCTCGCCCGCTAGTGGGTAGAGTGAGGACAAACAAGGATGGAGAGATTGTGAAAGTTAAACTAGAGGCCATTGTTATTTCTGATGAAGAGCTAGAGGAGGAAAAAGACGAAAGCGGGGAAGGAGAGCCAGTGATGGATGTGGAAGATGAATTTGAAGACGACATCCAGGAAGAGGAGCTCAGCGGCCCTCAGTTTCTCCCTTCCCATCCACAGGGCCTTTTACAAATCACTTCCCATTCCACTGACTACTCCTTCCCCCTGTCTCCCTCCTCCTCCTCCTCTGGTGCTGGACCCTCTTCCCAGGATGCTTCCTCCTTCACAGCCTCCCTCGTCGCTCCCGCCACATCCCACCAGAACTCAGACCATCCCTCCTACTTCCAGGACCTCCAGGACTCTATGGGGAACTTTGTCGAAGATGTCCCGACGTGTGGGGTGTGTGGGAAGACTTTCTCCTGCACATACACTCTAAGGCGCCACGCCATCGTGCACACACGGGAACGCCCTTATGAGTGCCGCTACTGCTACCGGAGCTACACACAATCGGGCGACTTGTACCGACACATTCGCAAAGCTCACGATAACACTCTGCCTGCCAAACGCAGCAAGGCAGACAGTGATCCTCCGCTGCCACCGCAACCCCCCCCACCACCACCCGCACACAGCTAGCAAGCTAAGACCCTCATGCATTTAAACACACTTTTCATAGTAACTTAAGATGCCTGGAGATGGGGTGGAAAAATTGGATATTCTTTACGTGATACCTCCCAATCTTTAACTTGGTTTTGAAACATTTGAGCAACTTTCTTATGCATCTGTGCACTAATGCCCATCTTTGTTCCACGTAAAATCAACATCTTGTGATTGAGTGCTTTTATTTTACCTCATTATAAGCCCAAAAAAAGATATTAAAATGCAGTTCATACACTAATCATGAGATACCTTAGGTTCATCCTCAGCATGTTTACAGAAAAAGAATTGAGGTCTTCAGATTTATTTTTTTTAAAAATACATGTCAACTTATTAGTCTGACCAAAAACTGTGTAAGATCCAACCTCAAAAAAACTTGTCTAACACATCCAGAAAATCCTGGCGTTTCTTAGGCTCAGATGAGCCTAGGTACTCTTAACATGCTCCACAGCTTCATATTTTTCTATTGTTTTATAAAAAACAAAGTTTATGGAAGCTTATATTAAAGGAGCTATACCTGATATTATTTTAATCTCTTTAAGAAAAATGGTTTCTACATGGCAGATTATGTGGTAAAAGGGGGGAAGTCGGACTTACCCCTTTTAAATACAAAAAAATGATTGACTCATTGATTGTGCATATGTACTAGTCCAGGACATTTTTGTTAGCGAAAGCGGCTCCACTTTAGCTTTGGCGTGTCCAATTTTCTTAGAAAGATTAAAATAATATCAGGTATAGCTCTTTTAAGACACTCAAAAATCTCAGCAAAGCTTTTCTTATTTGCATATTTTCTTGACTGAAAGTTAACCAATTAAACAGTCACATCACAGTATCTATTGAGCTTTTCCAGTGTGTCATGCTCCAGTAAGAAAGTACTGATTTTTGGAGATGTTCCGATACCATTTTTTTCTTCCCAATTCTGATACTTTTGCCATGGGTATCGACTGATATCAAGTACCGATACCACTATATTATAAAACAAATGTCATATTATACCTGCATGACTGTGATATGATTAGCATTGTGATAAGGCCTGGCCCAAGTTAAACTCTTTGTAAAACAGTGCAACTGTTTAAAGAAGAATGAAAAAGAACTGTGTCAGAGCTAATGGACCTAATAAGTAAATAGATATTCTTATTTTCATACATTATGTGGTATCGAATTGGTGCCAGAACTCCAGTACTCGCCAATACCGATACAAGAATTTGAGGCATTTCCGATACTGGTATCGCTATTGGAACATCAATTATTATTAATACTTAACAATTTTTTTACGTTTTAAAATGTGTTTTTTTTTTTAAATTATATGTCAGGAAAAAATTTGGTTATTCATAACAGAAATAATCAGTTAACTGACAAAAAAAATTGGTTAATTGATTTTAGAGCTTGAAAGTATATTGACAGTCTTTAAGATGAAACATAAAATGTAGATTATTTTATGTCCACCATTTTCAAAATGGTTTGCATACCGTGTAAAATATGAATTAAGGGGAAATTTATATAATTAGTAAATCTTTTAATACCCCATTCAACTGAAATCAGAAGAAATATTATTGATCCAACAATTGTTTAGTTTGAAAACATAAGATCATTGCACAGCCCAAATGAGGTTTAGCATTGACTTTCTGAAATACATAAGTTCTTCAGCTGGTGCGTATGTTCCTCTAACACCTTCTAAACTTTTCAGCATTCATAGTTATTTCAAAACATGCAAGCTGAATTTTTAACTATGTTGCTTTTTCAGTCATTAGTTGCTCTTGTGCCAACTATTCTGAGACCTGCAGCAAACATAAACATTACATTATCAAATTTTTCATTGTAGACGTTTGTAAAGTTTGTCCTGTTGTGAATAAAATATTGGCTCCTGTGATTTGACGGTGTTTTAGTTATTAGGTTGTAATAATACACTCTTCCACTCAATTTCATAATTTTCTAGTTGCTTGCAGCAAATGAAAATTTCTTGATTCACTGTCTTCGTTTTTTTCTCTGATAAATTTGTGGTTTGTTTGCTGAGATTTAAACTTTAACAATAACATTACCGCAACATGCCACGCATATACATGTCCTAAACGGCACTTATTTCAAAATTTGACCTTTTTAAATTTTAACAGTTTAACCAAATGACCAAAAATATCCTGTTTCAAAAATGAAACTATTCTGCTGTCAGTGTATTGTTTATCTCTGATATTGTGACACCATGCAGGGTTTTTATCTGCTGAACACTCAGACATAGATTAACACATGCAGAGTTAATGTGTGTGGCTTAATATTCAGTCATCAAATTTGCATGTTTCTTGTCAATATTTGGTCCGTCTGCTAGAACTGTAAACCTGATTAGATTCTTGTGCCATTGTGCTACTCCTTGTAATATTTCATACATTTTACACCCTGGGTTTGCAATTTTCAGATGTCATTATTAGTACTATTGTAAATTCTTACACCAGGTTTTGTAAGAAGGGTTGATTCATGACCTGAAAAAAGACTTGTGTTACTGTTGTGCTCTAGGTGGAATCTGTACAACTGTCCTTGTGTGAACGACTGCAAAGTTTGATTTGATTGCAGAAGTGTCTTGCTGCTCACTAAAGATGCCTTCCAGATCAAAATTTAAAATCATTTCGTGCCATGTTATAGTTTTTAGGTTCACCACGTCACCAATTACTTGTTTACTTCTTGTACACTACATTTCATGTGCCAGATGACCTTTCTTAACCTTATTCCCTCTCCCAAAATTTTACGTTTTTTAAAGCAGTTTGAGACAATGAGGCAACTAAGTAAATATATGGAAAGTAATTTTGATAAAACAGGACAATCCTGCCAAATTAAGTTGGATTTACTTAAAGTTTACTTGGGGATATTTTGTAGGGGTTCATATTCTCCTTTTTTGTCTAGATGTAAACTTTGAATGTGACTTGATGACTGTTTTTCACTCTGGAATTTCTTTTTTCCACTGTTTTTGGCACACTTTCTGTACAGTGATGTGTGTTGTGATTACTACACAAGTTAAAGTTGGATACGCATACGAGACAAACCAGTAATAAAGAGGGTTTCATGGTTGCCTGTGTCCAGAATTCACTCTTTACCCTGTGAGAAAACGCTAACCAATGGAAATGGCTGGGCAGGGGTGTGTTTTGGCCGATCACACAATGAACACTCAGAGGTCAGGATTTTTTGCCACTTTATGTACAAAAGAACATATACAAACATCTCAACAATAACACAGCCTAACATTTTAATGTTGTTACATTTCACTTGTAACATGATAATGTGACATCATTGTGCCTTTTAACGGGATGTCTTGCCAGTCTCAGTCTTCTATTGGTCCATGTATCTGGGAAAAGACAAAACATGAAGACCTTTACTTTTATATTTTAAATCTTAAGCGTGGTTTCTAAACTTATGCGAGAGCACATGCAAAAAAAAAACTTTCCCATAACGTGACCAAATACTGTTGCTTCTCCTGTGTGGGCTGCATCTACATCTGATGTTGACTTTAACGTTGATGACTATTAATGTTTCAATAAAGAAAAATTAACAAAATACAGTTATTTTGTCGCCACTCGTTTGTTCACACTGAATCACGCTGCCTCTCATGCTCAAAGGATACATGGAAAAAATCTTAAAATTTGTTGCTGTTGGCTTTTTACTACAGACCCAGTTCCAAAAAGACTGGCACGCTGCTGTAAACATACAAAGAATGCAATAATTAACAAATATTATAAACGTAAAAAATAGATGCTGAAACTAAGAAATGTAACCATTTTATGTAAATTATTAACTAATGATAAATGTGATGGCAGCAACTCATCTCGAAAAGGATGGAACAAGTGTGGCATCAAGTGTGGAGAAGTAAAAGGCACAAATCAAAAACCACTGGAAATGCAGAGTATATATATACTTTAAAAAAAACCTCCATCCTCTCTGACCTACAGACGCTTATTTTTCTTTTAACAGCTTGCTAAGACGTAGGATTTCCTGTTATTGACCTAAAAGGCTGAACGTTTAACAGAAATGTTAAAAATAAAAGAAAAACAACACATTGTGAGGTCTGACAAATAGACTATAAAAACAGGTTTCACTAAGTCAACACCATGGACCAGGAAAGGTTTCACACCTGCAAATAAAGTACAGATGAAGCTGAAAATGTGGGTATTGTGTTGAAAACAAACAAAAACAAACTCTTCAACTACTACTTTTTTTTTTTTTTTGCTGCCATAAAACAACATCTAACTCAAAGTGCCATTATATATCTGAATTACTACAAGCAGCAAGTTAAACTTGTGTTTGATTTCAAGCACTCTTTGTAATTCACCGATAAAAATATCTCACCGCCTCGGCCAACTCAGGCCAATCCATTGCCATCACCACTGTATCATCTGAATTCGGATGAGTGTCCAGGTTCCAGTAGGTCAGCTTGTCAAACGTAGAGGATACCTTCACCGTCCTGTCCTACAGACACATGCATACTAATTAGCAAGAAAGAAACAGGAACAATAATTTTACTGAGAACATGTAAAATAACATGCAGATCTCATGTTATGCCTCTTGGAGTCAGTAGCTACGTTTACATAGAGCGCTCTTAACCAATTCAATTCAGATAGATAGATTAAATATTGACCCATGTAAACGTAGCAAGTGCTTTCAAAAACCCAAAGCTTTGGTCGTTTTTTTTGTGTCATGATATTTAGTTCAGCTGTGTTTACCTCTTGATCAGAACCGGGCTTGTTGGTCTCTTTCAGCACCAGGCCTGTGTAACCTTGTGGACAGCTGATCTCCTGGCCCATCAATCCACGTCCTCTGAATGACACCGTCTTCTCTGCAAATCAAATATTTATTACGGATGCAGTGTTGCTGGACCCACTTACTGTAAGCTAATCAAGGGTTACTGACCAATATGCGTCCCAAACCATTCATCGTAAAACATAACTTAAATCATCCAGTAAAAGTTTATTCATAGATGAAGGAGGAGGTAAATGAGTAAAGTCCTTGTCCCTGGATCAGTAAATATTGGCTCTAGTCCATCTAGCAGAGAGGACTTAGATACTGAAGTAATCAAGCTTTATTCAGAGTACCTTGTTTGTGATTCTTTGTTGTAGCAGTGAAGTATTGTGAGACCTGGGCCGGCCCATTGTGTTCAATCTCACACGGCATGAGGTGGACAGAGGCTCGCTTTGCCTGCCCCACTGAAGACACACGAAGATGAGTAACACTGGTGTTGCAGGACATCCTGCTGCCTGGAGAAAGGGAGGTCACAGAAAAAAATTACTCCTTGTACTCCATGAACCCAAAAATTACTTTGATCATGTAAAATAATCCCAGTAATCTTTGTTCTCCACTTGCAATTATGTTTACCTGCAGAAATACCCACATCATTTTCTCTGAACATACAGTCTACAATCCAGTAGCTTGGAGATGGCAAAAAGTTAAATATGACTAAAAACCCAGATGTCTGTGCCAAGCAGAAACTAAACGTCCTTTTCAGTCACCTGTTGCATATCAGCTTATATAGAGCTTATTCGCGTTATTTTCTATCATCTAGAGAAATAATACACCTGTAAATCATTTTACATTAACATAAGTTGTTTTATAGTTGTTGTATTATAACGCAATTCACCGTTTCAGCAGCGTATTTAGTGAAAATATCGGCATGAGGACCTGCATGGTTTGTCATCAGTCTATTTGTATTTAGCGCTGTTTAAACATTTTTTACACGACTAAAATAATTTCCAGAGAAATTCTACACTAACTTTACCTTGCAGTTGTTTTCCAACCCACCAAGGAAACACGAAACCGGATAGTTTCTGGTTTGGAGCAAGCAGGGCGTCTGATTGGACAATCGCTTCTTCTTCTACGTTGAAGGAAGTTTTGGCGGGGTTTCTCAGGTTGGCCGCGTGATGCCTCCTACTAGTGGAGAAAGATTGTTAAAGCTGCTCTGCCTGCTCTTATCTTTGAGATAAACAAAGTGTTTTGTATGAAACGCAAAGTTTAAGAAGACTTAGCGTCAGATTCTGTTGATATTAATATGTTCATTAAGTAAGTAACACCAGAGTATTTATAAACATTTTAGCAATTAATAACAAAAAAATATATAGATCAGTATTAGGGGAATCAAGCCCTTTTTCGACAATGAAAAACCTTTGTGAGGATTTAGCAGGAATCTGAAGTGGTGAACTATTCTGTTTTTTTTTTGTTTGTTTGTTTTTTTAGCAACAAAACTTAATTTATTTGAAGAAGAGACTGAAATAAACACATTAACTTCTCTTCCAAATACTTTTCTTACATAAGGCCATGACAGCACTTTTTAGAGTGCTCTTGCTTTGGACTTGTGTGGCAGGCAGCCAGGCATGGGCCACCATTATAAGTTAGAGGGAAGGATGAATTGAATTAAATCTATGTACATTGTGAAATCAAACATCTAAATAGTAATTTTTTAAAAGAATACTGTTTCTACAGTACACCACAAAGTTCACAACCATCTACATGAAAAGTCACAAGCAGAAAGTTTGGCTTTAGTTAGAAGCTTCTTCCTGGGAAAATTCCCCCAATGATAAATGAAAGACTCTATTCTGGACACAAAAATCCTTAACAAGCTGTGATACTTGCCAAAGGCAGTGTTGCTAATCACGGACCATGTGGCGTACCCATACATTTCCTTGGGAATCTTTTCCTTTTTGCTTATTCGTAAACCATAAAAGACAAAAGTAAAAACTTTATGACTGTATGCTAACTTGATCTCATTATAGAAATAGAAAAAATTACAAGGCGGGCCCAAACTTTTGCAGGCCAGAAAATATGATAGTTTAGTTACACAGCTTACACCCCCCATGGAGTGGTATGCCAGGGGAGCAGCATCTCAACTGCTAATAGAAAAAGAAACCAGGAGGGTCAGCTCTATCCTGGGAATGAGCTGTCCCATTGATCTAATGCTGGTGGTGGGAGACAGGAGGGTTCTAGCCAAGCTATCATCATTTAGGAAATATCGTTCACCCCTTGCACGACACTGACAGCTATACAGAAAGCTTCTTCAGTGGCATGTTGCTACATCCTAATTGCATGCAGGAGTGGTATTTCAGGTCTTATTTTACAGCAGCTTTCAGACTTTACAACCATTGTCACCCCCAAACCAAACACTTCCATTGATACTGTAATTGTGCAAAATCTGTTTAGAACTACATGCAATTAGACAACTACACAAAATTGCTTTGCATCTTTTACCATTTTGTTCTGTTTTATGTAAGGATTAAACACGTGGACATGTACATTATGAGGTTTTAATGTAAAATGCAAAGACTACAACACCACGGCGCGTTGCATTAAAACTGTATGACGCATGAATCCAAGTTGTTTAATCCACTTTTACCATGGTCCCACATGGTTAACATTTCATAATTATTCCTTTACATAAAACTTGCTAAATGCGCTTTGGTATAGGAACATGAACAACCTGAACATGACCTTAGCAGAGTGATATAACATGTGCGTAAATAACGCACACCAGTTGCCATTACAGTTTTCACTGACCACGGCATAAAATAAGCTATTTTTGTATGATTCCGACTTTTTAAGGATTACAGTTCTGTCTCTAGTCTATCGCTGTCCTGCTAAAATAAGGCAAATTTTCCCATTGGTGGCACAAGTAAAGGGAAAATCCTTGTTATTTGCTTACATCCTTAACTCTTGATGTTATTAAAGTCCTACTCTATAGTTCTATTTCACTGAATCTCACCTGTGTTAAACATTTAGAACTTTAGCTGGGAGTTAATGCCAGCTACGTTAGCTGACTCAGCAAATATCAGTAAACAGATATATCCACTTTACCGAATGTTTCCTGTTTCTTTCACCTTTTTAACAAAATGGAATAACCAGGAAGGCCTAACTAACTTGTCTGACCTTGCCTTTCTAAGACAGTGGGTGCTACTCTGCTGGAGTCCGGGGTTTTACTGCAGCTCTCATGCTTCTTATTTGCTATCATCGTCATGTTCAAGAACTTAGTCCCAGTTGGAAAAAGCATCTTTCTTCATGTGGGATGGGCTAAACCCTGTCCAATGGCAGGCACTGAGACAGCAATTATAAGATGTTTGTGAGGGCTTCTGTTCACATTTCACCAAGACCAGCCTGCACTGAGAGACCTCAGGGAGAGATTTCCCAACATTTCATAACTGGCCAACAGAAACCAGAGGTGAGTTTTTAAAGCAAGACTAAAGACATTTAAAGCTAATGTACTAAGAAATGCTAGTAAGATGTTAAACTTCTCTCTTCTGGGTTTGAGTTGAAATATTTTAGTGTTCATCAGTGTATCTCTTCATGGCATGATGACAAATAAAATGACAAGTATCTTGGTTTTACAGCAATGAATATGGTTAAGACGCCAACATTACAACACAGCAGATCTTTGTGTAAAAACATATTTCTTTTTTGTTTTTGGACACATGCGCTATAGCCTTGCAGCTGACTGCTGACACAGTTTGCAGTCATCTGATATGAAAGGCCTCTGCTTGTGACTTTGATTGGACTCAGTGGTTTTACAGATCCCCAAACTTGAAGTGTAGAAGCTTTTGTCCTTAATAATAACGTCATCTGCCACACTGAGTTTGGGGTCTGTTTGCAACGCTTCTGCTTTTCTTTCCAAGAAAATCTCTACTAAAACTGCCTGACTAATGGTGGAACAACCGTTAACTTGATCAGTATGTTCCTTCTAGCAACATCATCGTTTTTTATTTGTTTTTCCAAATGTCTTGCTGCCTTATTTTTTGCTCTATTTTTAGAATTGATGGATCCTCCTTCAGAGGATTTTGGCGAACCCACCGTCATCATTGGCCAGACCCTGGTTAAGCTCCAGGATGCTGCCGCCACGCTGATTTTACGGGTCCGTCTGAGACTAGCGCAGAGCTTCACCGTCTTTTCTATCATTCTTCTGCTCCTCTGGATCGCTGCTTTTTTATATGGGAGCTTCTACTACTCTTACATGCCCAGGGCAGCTTTTTCTACACCTGTCTACTATTACTACAGGTGTGTACATCTCATTCTTTGTCGCTTCAAATTGAACAATGAAGACCAAGAATCCTCAATCCTGGTCCTCGAGGTCTGGTGTCCTGCAGGTTTTAGAAGTTGCACTGCTGCAACACCTGATTCATTGATGTGAGTCAGGTGTGTTGCTGCAGTAAAACCTCTAAAACCAAAGGACCTCGAGGGCCAGGATTAAGGATTCCTGATGTAGACACTGTGTTATAATTGCATCATTTTTTGATTCGACTCTGTCTATCAGGTTCTTTTCTTTTTGTTTTTTCTACAGAGCAGATTGTGAATCTCCTTCTTCTTTCCCGTGTTCTTATCCTGTTGCCAATGTCTCTCTGATGAGAGACAAAAAATATGTATGTACACATGTGAGCAGCTGTCTACCACATTACTGTGTCTGTATACAAACAATTAATTCCTCTATCTACAGGTACTGACATTCGGCCAGGTCTATCGGCTCTCTTTGCAGCTGGAAATGCCCGATTCTCCGACAAACCATGACTTGGGGATGTTTATGATCAAGACCACCTGTTATTCACAGCGTGGACAAGTTGCAGCCTCTGCCCGCTCCGTAAGCTGCACTTTCCTGCAAGGCCACACATATATATTTTCAATCATATTGCCTAAATTTACCATGATTCACACTGCCGCCTGTTTCTCAGGCAAGACAACTGCTGAAGGCCTCCAGCTCCCGCTTCGTGAGTACAGTGCTGACGCATGATAACATTTTAATTACACCTCCTGCTGAAAGCCAGATTAAAGCTGCTTATGCTTGCACAGAGCTCCACCGCAGCAGAAGGTGATCTCAGTGTTCAGGTGACTTAGAAGACAAGAGGACTTACGCACATGCAGGCTGATCCGAAACGGTGTATCTGAGTTAATCAAACGCTGGAAAACCGAATCCATCCGTCCATCCATCCATTTTCTGAACCGCTTAATCCAAGTGGGTCGCGGGTGTGCTGGAGCCTATCCCAGCTGTCAAGGGGCGAGAGGCGGGGTACACCCTGGACAGGTCGCCAATCTGTCGC
>JAVQJG010070564.1:0-21838 GCA_036024015.1 Craterocephalus amniculus | reverse complement strand
AGTGGCAGAAATACTGCACATCAAGAGCGGCAGTACAACCGATCAGTCAAAGTCACAACGGTTTTCATTATTTGGAGAAAAAAAAATACCGAGGACATGACCTCGGTGTCCTCAATGGTAGTTACGGGCCTGCCTACCCACACTCCCCACACCTCTCTGTCCCTCTCTCTCCCCTCCTTCTGCTCTCTCTCTCCTCTCTCTCTGTCCCCTCCGGTCGAGTCCAGCAATAAGATCTTGAATTAATAAAGTTTTTCTCCTCAAGAGGGACTTTATACACTCAGTATAAATCCCTACTTGATAGAATAAATTTGCCCAGCACCAAATAGCAGCCAGACAATCATTCTGGTTGCAACAATGCTGGACAAGACAGGTGAAAAAAAAAAAAAAAGAAAGCAGGTAGAACAGAATGACCTGAAGACTGACATGTGTCATGGTTTTAGTTTAATTTAGTTTATTCAATGTTCTAGTTCACTGCAGGCAACCCTTATCTCATAAGCGCAACAAAAGAGTTGGTCTTTTCCTGCAGTAGCTGTATATAAGACATAAACATGTTTGAATAATAAAGCTAGATGGAAAGACTAAAAGTGGCAATGGTAAGGAAAAAGTCAGTGAAATATGAGCTGCACATGTAAGGATGGTCAAATATTCTCTTCAGTTATTCAAGAACTAACATCTTGTCTATCAAGTTCTCTGCTGACTAAAATGAAAGCAACATGTGGTTGTAGCTTTTTACTTTCTCTGAGAAAAAAACAACAATCCTAAACTATATACCTCCAACAGCCATCAATCCGCTCCTGTTGCAACATGAATCACACCCTTCAACAGATTCATCATGTCAGCAGCAGCCATTATTGCTCCGGGTCCTCTCCTCACTTTCATCTTTCACCCAGGCCTCAATCTGTTTTCTCTCAAAAACCTCTCAGCAGTTGTTTTTTCAAGAGCACGTTTTAACATTGTTGTAAAAAGATCCTAGAAGTCTGTGGCTTGTTCATGTATTTGCCTTCTTATCTATTAACTCCTGTACATACAGTAAAATATAACTCCTGCATATTTCTAAAGAGGTCAGTTTGCTGTTAGCAGAACTAAACGTGCATTTAGGAAATGTTTCGCTTTCACTTCTCTGTCAAATAAAGCCAAGTGAAAGCCAAACGATAACAAGTTTTTGTTAATGGATGGGTAGAAGATTGACAAGAGGGACACCACAACCACAATTTGAACATGCTGCCGCATGAATCGCAGAATTTGGGATGAGATGTGAACTGGAGAGCTTTACATTCAGAGATATGCTTCTTTTTCAGCATTAATGCAGAACTTTGAGCCACACTCATTTTTGTACATTTACGCACTAAACACATACACACACAGAGACACACACACGCTCATATAACACATAATGCCTACACATTATGCCCACATTATAGCAGCGGGTGCTTTGTTATCAACATGAGGTTTGATCCAAGTAGGATATCCAAGTAATTCAGAGGCACAAGTGCAACATGTTTAACTGTTGTATATTACTGTGTCACCATGAGACACCGAACAATGCAGTTTTTTAAAGCCCCCACAGAGATGAAAATATCACCACAGAAAACAAACATGATAGCACTTTAGGCTTTTAAACTTTGTCAGTGCAGATAAATGCTTAACATCTAATCTTCACTTTGCAAATGAGAACTAACACTTTTTTAAACAAAGTACTCACAAATACTTAAACAGGAGATAGAATAAAGAGAGTGGGAAGTTATCTGGAGCTGCCAACACAGACTTTCAAGGTTCTTTTTGCCAGCCTTTTTAGGTCTTTAAAATTCTTTTTGCTCAACTATGAGCAGGGAGGAAAATTAATTATTTTTTAATTTGGAACCAAATTCTTTACCACAACAAAAGTAGTCACAACAGGTCTAGTTAGAGACTGAAAAAATACTTTAATGATACTAATGATACTTTAATGATACTAATATATAATGTGCTTTGAGTCACTTCAGAAAAGTCATCATGTCAAACTGATTTAAGACTGCATGCAAAAAAAAAAAAAAAACTGTCAGAAAACTTAAATGACGAAGTTCTGCAGTTATTTTCACTGTGGAAATGTCATGATAAAGGAAACACTCAGCACACAGGACATTGGCAGAAGTGAGTTTTTGTTCATATCAATTCAGTTCAATTCAGTTCATTTCATTTCAGTCCAGTTCATTTTAATTTATAAAGCACTTTTCACACAGAAGCAACACAATATGTTACACATGGTAAAAACTATTTTCATAGAAGAATAAAAAACCTTCATACTGCACAGTGTAACAGAAATTTAAAACATACACCTCATTATCTCTTTCACACATAATCATGAATATGTACTGAGAGAGCATAAGTACGTCCCCACCCCTCCACCCTACATCCTGACCTCAACCTAAACCAGTAGGAGCTCCTATCCCTGGTTATTGTCTCTAAAGAAAATGTAAACAGAAAGAGAAAAGTAAACGATAAATAAGTAAAAGTCAATAAAAAGGAATGTGAAAATCAAGAATCAAGACCCATTTTTTTCCTCTTTAATCTGCACTGATCTGGAGCTGATTGTCCAGAGAAGAGTGCTGCACAAACTGCTGAACATATGGACAATTCTTCAGACCCTGCACAGAGTCGGGATAACAAAGCTTGTTCAAGAGAGGTTTCTTCAAGTAACTTTAAGACAGAAAGATAACAGGCATCACTCCCCATAAAAATATGATTGATAGTTTATTATAGAAAATAAGCTAGAATTTCTGCTCAGGAGATTCTAACATATTTTTCATAGTTATTTTAAAATAATTCAAAAATTTGTTTTGTCTCATCTGAATTGAGTTAAAGATTCTGAACAAATGGTAATAATTCACTACAAGGCAAGAGGCAGGAGAGATCACCATCCCATCACTCGCAGTCACTTCACAGGAGAATTTAGACATCCACTAACCTAACATGCTTTTGGACAGTTGGAGAAAGTTGGAGCACCAGTGAGAACCCAAGCATCCATGGGGAGAGCATTCAATCTACACAGAGAGCGACAGTGCTTACTATCACACAGATTTTTATATTAATGTACAAAATTGAGCCAAATATCCTAATACAAGGTAACAACTGTTAAAATATTTTACTGTACAAAGAGAAGTTAGAGTTTACATAATGGGCAAAATCTATTCGAGTAACTGAATGAAGATGTCCTGGATGTTGATGGCGTAGCAGAAGTTTAGTCTTTGCAAACTGTGCTTGAACTGTTTAAGTGACAGAATCAATGACTCCTCAATGAGTTTAACCAGTTAAAGAGTCTTACTTTGTTTTGTCCAGGCAATAGAGACAACAGGGCAAGAAAAGAAAAGCAATCCTTTTGCTCCAGTGGTCAATGGCAAATAGATGATTGCTCCAGGTAGATTTTTTTACTTCAACAGAGCTGCATTGATTTGGCAGCTATGGGTGGATGTCACACATTGCACTGAACAATGCTCAATGACTTTGCTATTTCATTCCCATTTAAATTGCCTCTACGTTTCCTTTCTGACACCTGTTTAAATCAATGCCTTCCTCTGCAGGTCATGGGCTGAATGTACTAAGGCGCACACCGGCCGCCTCTCAAATCCACTAAAATCAACACAATAATTGAAATATTTTCAAGCTGATTACACCGAAGCCTGGGGCTTGGCTGGTTGCTAAGAGTATGCTCCCTAGTTGCTAGGGGGAGTAAATCATCTTGCATTATTTGATTTTTGTGACTGATATGAAACTGCTAGTCCTTCGATTAAATGTCTCACAGTCAAACACCTTGGGGATGGACGGGAGAGAAAAAATAAAATAGCCACTGCGAACCTGTAAAATAGCATCTCTACCTTTCTGTTCCACAGGGCTTCAACACAAATCCATCTGTTTGTTTATGTTTGTTATACTGAAATAAACAAGGCTCTGGTTTTGCTGTCATTGAGGAAAAACAGAAAAGACAGCAAAATATCTAGAAGTCCCATATCCCACTAAGGTTTGGTAAGATCATGTGTGATCTGTCCGTCTGCCTTGTCAAAATAGATTGCATAGTCCAGGCCGTGATTTTTTTTTTAGCAGCAACTTCAGCTTATTTGAGCAGTAACAGCCTAACAAAAACAGCCTGCTAAATGCATATTGAGTAAGTAAAAAGAATGTCATTGGAAAGTCAAAAATAAATCATGTGGACTTGTGCAGTTTCTTGAAGTGTCATGAGGGCCTTTTACCTCGCACTAGACATCCTACTGTTGAAGTCAGCGCTGTTTAATATATATATTTGTGCCCCAAATTTGCAACATTTGCATCCAGAACAAATGAGTTTATTATAACAAGCTCAAACACTGTTATTTCTTTCCTTCAACACGAATAAAGAGGTGACTGCAGTCTGCTGCACTTTGCACTTGAATCTGATGCTCAGTGATTACAACCGGACCTTCACTCTCATTCTTTTTAATCTTAATACAGCACTGAGGAGGATTTTCTCCAAAGACTTGTCAGACATTGAGGGCTGCTTCAGCCCGGCTTGTCAATTGAGATCAGCGCTCACCATAATGGTGAGGTCAAGTGCAGGGGCAGCTACTCAACTTCATAACAGCCCGACGGCACGCATTTTATTATGCTTAGTAGGTATATTACACATAGACATATAAAGTCTTTCAAATTAAAAACTATACAGATGATGCACATTGACGGTGATTAAGAAAGTGCCAATGTTATTCTCTAATGGGTGCTGGCACAATTACTTAATCTACTTATGCAACATTAGATTTTATCCATTAAGGAACTAGATTCCTGTGAACAGAATACAAGTTACTTAACAGCATTTCTTGACCTCGGCTATGAGCTGGCCACTGATGTTGTTCCAGCAGCGAAAAGGAAAGAAAAAAAAACTACCTGACAGCTCAACTAAAAGGAAGGTGAGCAGTGATCAGAACCTGGCTGCTAAGTCCCTTTGTTAGCAGGCCATCAGGTTTGACTCACAGTAGTTGGATCGATAAAGCAGTCCCACTCTACCTTTATTTACCAGCTAGGACATTTATAATAGCCACGTTGTCTTTAAACAGCGCTGCTGTTTAACTGCTTTATTCAGCCTCTGTATGAGACCATCTGGTCCCCTGTCCTGTAAGTCTCTTCTAAAGCCCAGGCCTGACAAGCAAGAGATATGTCAGTGCAGGCCTCAGCACAAAGCAACATCTGCCATGCCTGACGCCCACCATTGTATGGCCATTTAATCTGTCCCCCTCCTCCCCTTAACAGCACACAACAGTTCCTGGTATTATGTTTTGCCACTCAATTAGCATTATCATCCCGCTGAAATAGAAGCCAATTTACCTTTAATGACATGATTGTTAGATGAGTGACAGCAGTCGGTGCAGCCACTATCGCTAGATAAACTGAGGCCTGCCCCTGTTTTCCTGACTGGTCGTGCCGAGGGCTAGGAAGTCAGAGCCAGCCAATCGCGATGGCCTGACTTCACCCCTTCACCACCAACATTGTTTCCTCTGGTTCACAGAGGCAGTGTGCTGGAAAATTGAGTCCAGATTCATTAGGTTTTCAGTGTGCCGCTCGAGTCAGTTAAATTGATACATTTCCTAACAAAATTGAAGTGCTTTTGTGGTGCCTGCGGATGGCTGGTGACCCCACTCGGCCCACTGAGCAGCCGAAGCAAGCTGATGGATCCATTAGACCGCTTAGACTGCTTATTCCTCTCTCTCCATCTCTGACTGACACTGTAAATCTGAACCAATTTCAGACTCTAATCACCATTACAAACCCCTTCCACTGTCCATTTGTTACTCTGCAATTCAAATACACTACCTAGATTGGTTCAGAAATACCAGTTTAGAGGAGCCCTCCTGCTTTCCCATGGTTAAATGGCTCATGACTGGTCCCTTTCCTCAGCTGAGGCGGAAAAGCAGTGGCTACTGAAGGAGGATGCGGCGGGGGGGTGGGAAACATCCAGAGAAACAAAGGACTTTGGACAATTCCCAAAAGATAAACGGGAATTAAGAAAAATGACAGATAAATGAATAAAAACCAGGGAAAATTGGGGAGTGTGAAATTTGGGGAGATGACAGACAGGTCTCAAGGCCACACTTGCGGCAGTGGTAGAAGGGTGTCCCTTGAATAACAATCACTGTTACACCTCCAAAACATTTCCTCATCCACTAGCCATTTTTACTCAAGCTTTTATCTGCTCAGTCAACCGCGCAGCACTGCGAAGCGGCTGCAGGATATTATTTCCCTGTTGGCCCCAGTCATATAAGTCTGCTTAATATGCACTCTATAATTTAAGAAACTTGAATTATAACCCGAATATGCCTTGCTTTATATTATCTATCTAACCTTCAACTTTGTTAAAGTTTGAATTAGTGACTCTGAACATTTACACATAACAGGTAAAAAAGAAAAAAAAAAAAGCTCAAAACATACCGATAGCGAAGCCTTGCATGAATTATTTATGCCCTTAAATCATAGCAGTTCAATTGAAGGGCTTATATTGAAAACCGGTGAGTTCACCCGTCAGTCTCTACGTCTAATTAACTGCTGCACCTCATATCCTCTAAGTGCAGTGGAAACACATTTTAATTGATATTGAGATGTTTATGCCCTTAGAAAGTAATTAAGATTTTCAATTAATCCTGTCTTATTTCTGGACATCTTGGCTCCGTGTCCTTGAGCGTCCAGCGATTAATTCCCCAAACCTTTTTCTAGAGAAGGAACTTCAATTACTTTGCAGTGAATCACAACCCTGCCAGTGACCTCATCTTGGGCTGCAACATTATATAAATGAAAGGAAATATAAACCAAGTTAAATCAAACAAGTAAAATCCACACCAAGAGCTTGGATAGTATGTATGGCATCATAGCAAACTGAGGAATTTCCTTTATGCTTAAAGGTGAGAAGACAAACCATCATGACAACAGCTGCTTTTAGGTTATCAATAGCTCTACAGCAATCAATTAAAGCAACTCTTTTTCATAAAGTTGTCTCCTCTGGGATCAGAGAGCTGTATATGACATTTATACTGACATCTACCCTCTTCCTTTTTGCTGGTTTACTATATTACATCCAAACATGCACAACACACAAAAAAAAATGTTTGTTCACTGATAGGAAAAAAAAAATCAACTAAGAAAAACAGTTGTTTCCGCTTCCCAGATACATCCACACTGATATGGGTAAAAGGTAAGGGCTGATATGAAAACATAATCCATGTGCTACAGTATTTTTATACCTTTTGAATTACATCTTCCCAAACCTCAAACAGGCAGAGTGTTGTCATACAATGTGACAACACTTTGCCTGTCCAAACTTCTATTGTCATGCCAAGAATAAATAATAATTTCTACTCGCTGCCCTTGCAGGACTGCTTTGCTCACACATTGAATCACCTGCCCATCTAGGCAACAAAAAGCTTGCTTTGGGATTATGGTGACATAATCTTTGCAGTGGCCTGTGAGTCGGGGGCTGAATGGGTTTGAACCCTCTATGCCACACTGAGATAACATTTGTCACTGGGGTTCCTCGGCGCCCTATTCATAGATTAGTGGACTGTCGCCTTTTCAGAATGTGAAATGGCTTTGGCAGTGCTGCGTGTTTATTTTCAAAAACCTGTGCCTCCAAGGATGAGGCAAACACCTTGTCGTCTTCTTGAGAGCACAACCGGTTGGCCTCATTCAGGCACAGAGAAATCAGTGGTCTCTTTTGTCTATGTGAAACTGTGAGGGCAGTGAACAGTGGAGAATACTGTTACAACTTATTGTTGCTCAGTGGCTTTCCTGACATAATATGGGATCTCTCCAGTTGGAAAATGTTAAACTTTAAAAGCAAAAGTAACCTGAGTTTATGTTTGAAGTTTGATTCTCCTTTACCACTTCAGACAGGAATTTTGATGATAGGAGTGTAAAAAAATGATTCATTTAATCAAAGAATTCGGTATTTTGGTTGGAATACCTGAATTTAGACTACCAAGTATTAGTTTTAGTTTTAAAAAAAATATTTTTAAATAGATTACTCACATGTTTTTATTCAGAATTAAATTGGAAGTGTGGACACTTCATCAAAGTTTGCACCTCATCAAAATTTGATTTAACTCTCTTATTATCAATATAAAATTCAACATGTTGACATATACAGGTGTTAACTTTACATTTGCACTTCCATGTTCAGTTTCCAGCACAAATATGAGACAGTTAAGTTAGTACAGTGTCTCATTAAAGTGCCAAAATCTTATTTTTATCACAACTGCAGTTTGCAAACTGTAAAATTTGTATGTCAGATGTGTTTTTGCTACTATATGCAATGTTGTAATCGGCTTTATTCACAGCTCCACTTCCTGAACTTAAGGCAGCTCCTTTGTTTTCTGTCTTTCATTACTGGACAAACTGGTGTGCCCAACCTCAGTAGCCACGGCAAGACACACCGGGTAATCGGAGAAGGCAGGAATTGGACTCAATGGTGGATTTGGTTATATTCAGAGTCCAAGAAAATCCTCGACACTAAACAAATCAGCTGCTGTACATGGCCTAGTATTTTTTAAAATGAGACTTGCATTCATCTTCTCATTTGACACTTCTCAAGAAATTTCTCACTATTCCTCTAACCAAAGAATGTTTTCCAAATCAAACCAGAATCAAGTTCCATGAGCAATGAATGATTTCTCTCTTAGTTATCCATTCACTGAAACTCATTCAACAAAAGATTCTGAATGTTCACTGCTGCAACGTCTAAGCTGTCCCCCCCCCCCCCTGTATTATGCGAGCACGCTTCAAGGGGTCTTTAATCAGCCTGAGCGGTCCCCACAGTTAGCATTTAAAGCGAATCTTTGCATCACAAAAGGGTGGGATGTGTAAATGAGATGTGACATTTTATTTGTGCGAGGCTATGCAGCAAATAAATAAATATCAGGCCATGACAGACAGAGACTGCTGGGAAAATATCCTCTACATTGCACTCGCTGGTTAACTGTCACACCATTAAATTGTCTTTCACGTTGACATGTTGCCTTCCGATTGCTTAGCAGATGTAAAAAGAGGGAACACTTGCCAAACAGTTTCCAAGAGCATGAAATTGATATTGTGAATCATTTGTGACAGTGCCTCTTCTGCCCTATAATTGATCTACATTAGGGCTACAAGGCTTCAACCTGTGATTGGAAAGCGAGGCACATCATGAGGCTCTGTGTATCCCCGACTGGCAGCCAGAGCAGTTTATTCTTGCACTGGAAAGATTACATCTTCAATTTTACCTGGGGTGTATAGACCTCAGTGGGCTGAGAGATATCTCTCCATAAGTGGGACCTTTCTTATTGCTCTTTCAAGTGGTAGATCTATCCATTCACTCTAATTAAATTGAGCTTTTTAATCTGGTTCTTCTAATCCAGAGTCAAGTGTGTTGGGACTTGGATGATGTGATTTGAAAGGGAATACTCTTGATTCACTGAAACACTGTTATCTCTTCTCCACTATTGAAATAAATTTGAAAATGAGGTTTGCACACTTAAGCACCACACATTCAGATGACCTGAGCCGGGTGTTTTTGCTATACAATGTGCTTCAAGTAAAGCAGAAGGATCTGAACAAAAGTAAAAACCTTCAATCTTTGGCTGTGATCTTTTTACTTTAAAATGAAATGAAATTACAGCAGAGCCGGCTAAAAAAGATCGGAACCGATGTGAAAACAAACTACTTTTTATTTTGAACTTATATATTTATTTTTGGTGTGTTTTGTCTGAACAAGCATGGCATTATCAGACCCGAAAAACGTATATAAGTTTTAATAGTTATGATAGTCAGACGGTGAAAATGGAAAATCAAAACTCCTGGCCGACCAGTGAATTTCAGTGCTAAACCCTTCAGAGAGCATGAGAAAATAAACTGATAAATAGATAAATGAGTTGGATCTGTACGAAGATGACCTCTCTTGGTAATCCCCGGGTCCATCTGGCTAAAGGTAAGCCCTCCATCTGAACAGCAGCAAAGCATCTATTGCTCCACTCTACAAACCTCTCTGCTGGGGGAATTCATGCAGTTTGGTCTTTAAGATCCCGATCAGGACGAGGCTTGATAAAGCTTGTTCTAGCTGGGTATCCAGAGATAGGGGTCTTACCTATGAGTCATTTTCAGCATGATCACCCTTATCTGTGTAGAGCTGGTCTCCCCTGGTTACTAGGGAGCCCTCTGTTTAACCTCAGCACTCACATGGCTTCACCACCAAACACAGGAGGAAAAAAAAACCCTTACTCGCAGCCAAAGATGCTTGTTTGTCAGGGATTAAAGGTATTTTCCCTGCCTGTGTTGCGGCTTCTGTATTTGGCAAGAACAGCGTTCTATTTCAGGTCATGGTACTGTTGCTCTCATCAACAAACTGTAGGCCCTTATCCAGCTTACACTGGCTCACACAAAACTGTGCAAATTATGCAGAATAGCCAGTGGTCCCAGTGAGGAAAAATAAAATGATTTAGACGGAAAATAAAAGATGAAGAAACCCCATAATTTGTGTGTGCCAAGATAAAACAATCCACAGCACAAAAACTAAAGAGCTGATATCATAATGGATTTTTTTTATCAAGTTTCTCAAAATTAGAGAAGTTAACTTCTGGCTTTAATTTATGAGTTAAGAAAATTAATAGTTTTGCTTATTTTGAAATGACAAAAAGTTTCCAACAAGATGTGAAAGATGATATAACCTTTTAAAACTTTCTGACCTTAAAAGTATGTGTTTCTGATTTATTTGGATGGAAAGGTGACATTCATCATAAGCATTCCTGCAGCCGCCGTTACCCTGCAGCATTCTGAGGCTGAGAAACCTCACAACTTTTACTTCAGACTCTGCATCGCTTCACAACTGAATTTTATTTTACGTGTCATGTCACGCGCAAGCAACTGGCTATCAACACATAGGCTGTTTTGAGCGGGCACTGTAGGGCCGTCAAAGGAAGACAGGAGGGCATTACTGGAGTAAAAGAGGAAAAGAAAGAAAGTGATAGTGGAAGATATAAGACAAAAACATCAGACTGACCTTTACTGACAGAAGAGAGCTCAGAGTAGAGGTAGGATGCAAGATGGATGCTGAATTAGCTATCGGTCGAGGAAAATCTTCAGTAGTAGCAGTAGTTCAGTTGTGCTTCTTAAAAATGCACATATCTTATACATAAAAACAAACATCTCATTGTGAGATACAGAAACAAAAACATAGGCGGGGGAAAAAGGTTGACAGGTTTAAGAAAATCACTGCTGCCTGCTTTACAATGAAGTAGTTGGATGGTGACAGTATATTTACATCTCTTCCTCACGGGAGTCCGCATGAATGTAGGGCTGCCATCCCCAAAAGGAATGCCACAGTAAACTAATCTTAAAGCTCTGACACAAACAGCTCTCCTGTCTGTGTATCCCAAATGGAACGCTCTCCTCCACACTAATTGCTAAAGTTAGCTACACCGCGCACATCCACAGAGACATCATTCAACGCGACCACCCCCATTATATTCCCATTTAGAATGAAAAAAAGAAAGCATAATCATCAGGTTTTCTTCACACTCATGAGGCAAAGTCAATACGGGATCTCAACAGAGGCCTTTGTTTTGATAACAGACAAACATCAATTTAGCAACCTTGATTTCATCTATTTAGACCAACATATATTAACTCAAACAGCCTAAATGGATGTCTAAACGGCAGCCCATAAAGAAATGGCAGCAGGGTGGGAATGATCTTTACTGTAGTGCAAAGCATGACACTCCAGGGGATTGCATCTCTCCATCGTGGCTAGATGTGATCCGGGATGTCCCTGCTGAAACCTATCCAGGTTACATGATACTCAAAACATAGGAGGCTGATTTCTTTTTTCTTTTTTTCTTTTTTTTTTAAGTGTGGCTGTTGACCATAAATACACATAACCCACAAAGAAAACTAAACAATAGCAATTCTAGCAAAAATCTAACAAAGGCAGGATCTTTAATAAAAAGGGGAAGAGGGAAGAGAAACAGCAGAAGATTTGGGATGTAAACTGGTGTGTGTGTGTGAGAGAGAGCAAGAGGGAGAAATAAATGGGAAGATGGGGCTAAAAAGAAGTGAAATGACAGAAGAAGGAGCGGAAGTATTGAGGTCACACTGATGGGCACTGAATTGTGTTGTGAATTGAATGAACTCATCTTTGAAAGACTACAGTGTATTTTCCCTTTATTGAGAGAATAGCCATATTAACATCCTGTTCTCTTTGCGAAGTCAAAGCCATATCCGATGATGATTGGGTTTGAGAAACACTCTGATGGAAAAATAGAGCCCATTGCATCCACATCACCATCTCACACCACATTGGCATATGCGGCTCACTGCCTCTCACTTTTGCCAAAATTGAAGAGCTTGCACAGAGGAAAGTAAATAGATGGTTGAATAGCAATGGCCTCTGCCACTGAACCTTTTATCTGTGGGAATCTAACAGCCGTGCTGTCTCAGAATTTCAGTTTAGCTTCCGATTACGGTATGTCCCGGCATTTTATTCCCTACATCTCTATGCTTCATAGCCTTCAAACACTTCTCGGTAACTGCCTATTATCCAACAGTTCCACATCACCGACCCTGCCAATAAAACTCTTCATATCCTTATAAATGAACTCAATTGCAGCGTTCTAAACATTTACACTGCACTAACAGATCATCTTCACACCTTGGAATTGGCTAAATTCCTTTTTCCTTATGAATATATAGGAGGAGATTAGAGATATGATAGCTTTTCAGATTGCTGCACCCAGTGAAATTAGTTTAGTGAGCATTTACAGACTAAATTGGAACCATTAAATAGTGGATTGAATTGATGGCACATTCATTGTCTCTCCATCGGTATCACTGTAAAATCAATTAGCCGTCACTTTTCCATTCTCAATAAAGTATGATTGTTAGCTACGGATGAGTAAAGAAGACCCTGACAGCCACTCACACCAGAACACTATGTGAAAACAAATCTGGGCCAGGGGCTGGCAAATTTGATCTGTAATTGTGCAAAAAGGCACAATTGTCTTCATAAAAGAAAAAAAGAAAGACCATGCAAAGGATGTGCCATTAGTTTAAAAATGTACCAGGTCAAAGTGATATTGAGCACATGAAAGACTGAAATCATTGTTTCTTTGTAAGGAAATGTAAGTGATGCTTGCTGATTATGTCTGCCTATGTATAATGTTATTCTTTGCCATTATCAGAATATTTTACACAAAGTGTAACAGAAGTATATTAAATAGCCTTGCAAGACCTTGACATATAAATGAATAAAAGATGTACATGATACATGTTTAATACATGTCCAAGTTGCATCTATTCATAAAAGAACAAATCATTGTCAGTGCAATAATAGTAAAGACACCACATCATCATCAGGCATGTTACTGTAAAATAACCCTAAATTAGTCTGTAATAGCCTATAATATCCTGTAGTCATCATTAAGTATATATATGTATATACTGCCATTTGTTTTAATAATATTTAACTAGATTTTAGGATCACAAAAGGATAACAGTAAGTTACACAAGGTCTTCCAACATTGTAATGATTAGTTACAGATTACGGTAAACAAAGGTTTTTATTTCTGTATTTAGAGAAATGAATTTGAAGCCAATGAGTCACTCAGCAAACTACCATTTTCATGTTACTGATTAATCACTCTTTGGGATAAATCTTGTGTGGTTGTTAAGTCTCCCAACATTCAAGGTCGCACAGATGTTTCTTGGAGAAGTAACCATCAATTTAATTGTTTTCAACAGATCACTTATTGTGACATCAATCAGACTACTCATTACACTAATGATGTTTGTGGGTGAGTGTGGTTTGGGTTAGTTTTTCAGGAACTACAGTTTGTTTAATGCCCTTAATTTAATTAAGTGTTAAGTGATTTGATAACTGCTAAGTAATATGGGAAGCATAGTGTCTCACCTGCAGGAGGCATTGGTCAGGTCATTTTCACTTTTGAGAATCAGAAGGTATTTATGACAAAAACAAACTGCTTCTCAGACTACGGTCACGTTAAACAATTCAAACCGCATCAACTGCATTACAGTTGGAGTGAATGCTATATTGTGGATTTTCACACTGTGCAAATTCTTCATTAAAGAGTTACTAGTCAGTCACTTAATATTCAGCAGGATGTGTATGTTGCACAGTTCATTCTCTAACAGTCTGATGCAAAAGTGACACCATGTAATGATGATTTCTAATAGATGGGAAAAAAGTTTTGCTCTTCTGATGGAGCTTTGTGTTCTCACTGCTGTCTAAAATACTAGCACTCATAAGAACTTCGCACAACCGAATTACTATAATCCTACCTGTGCCATTTAATAGATTAGTTCTTCCTCCTGTCTAAACCAATGCCAAACTACAGGTAGCAAAAGGTGTTGTACATCACAAAATTTGATAAGATTTTGGATCTTTGGCTCAATTCCTATGTAAAAGGCAAAGATAAACTCTTTGAATACTGGGTCTTAAATAAAAAACATGATGCCACTGTCACCATTAGGGATGCCATTTGAACACCTAACACGATCACTGGAGAACATTACAGCTCAGATGCATATAAAATCCTGTTTTATTACACTTTTCATTTGCTTCATCAGTACAGGGAAAACCATTTGTTTAACCAAATGCTGTTTGTGATATTATTTGCATTGTTAGTCAGCTGTTCCGTTTTAGTTGCAAATCAAACAGCATTGCGTCTGTCAGTTTGCCAGAGGCACTACAAAAGTACCCTCAGAGATGGAGACTTTCATCTAATTTCTCCTTCTAATGAAATCAAATAGGGTCTCCCAATATCCCTCATCACATTGGTTTGTGCAATATCTGCACTGAGAGCCTCTGTTCTGACAGCTGATGTCCCACCTCCTTATTTTCTCTGTAAGGAGTAACATATGAACATGCATATGAAAATTACCAGAGGCAGCAGCATCACATATGCCGCTTTGCCATGCATGGCACAATGAAACAATGCCAGTTTTTCATTAAGCCATTTCCTTGAGTTGAAACAACAGCTGAAGCTTTTTGTTTGAATATGCCAGTAACACATTAAAACAGTGTGGCCAACAGCCGGATGGACTGCAAACATTGTAACTTTAAAGACCTGCCAACAATCACCAGCCAGCAAAAGCTTTTATGCTAAGACACTGTGACAAGAGCCAGTGATTTCAAGATTTGTTGCAAAGACAGTTGCCTTTTTGGGGGGATTTGCTGCATAGAAAATGCAATCTTCACAATAATCCACCTCATAAAATTATTTTCAATGTAGAGCAAATCTGCAACATTGTTCAGCTTGGACCACTAATCTTTTTGAGGAGCAAATACTTTATATCAACAGTCTTTAAAATCATTAAAAGTTTCAACAATGCAAAAACAATGACATTTTAATGTCATTGTCATCCCATCCATAGAATCTCCAGCAACCAAAATGCTATACTGGGAAATATAACATATCCCATGGCTTTGAAGGTAAAGGTTTTAGATTAACTGTCAAGGCCACCTTGCTGTAATTTTAAAAAAAGAAGAAAAAAAGATATATCTATATATAAATCATAATAAATCTTTAGATCTCTGCTATAATTGCTCTCATGCACATTGTGTGGAGATAATCAAGCCTCTGACAGTACAAAGTACATACACAGATGAAAGGTGAGATGGTAATGCGATCAGATTTTATTGCTTCCTGTTATCAACATTTCAGCTTCCAGTATGTGTACCAATACATAGAAGATGCTCATCTCACAGGTAAATACTTTGATTTCATGAATACAAATGGTTGCTCAGAATAGGAAGGTTAAGAATTCAATCTATATCTATCTGATTCCGAGACTTCCCAGGCTTTTAGAGTAGAATGAAGGGATCCAGCAGTCGCCTTCAGATATGAGCTTGGTGTTTGGTTTGAGCAGAGGGGGAAGGTATAATAATAAACCGCCGATGTGTTTTTTTTGCAGTTGGCCAATAGCTGCTGGGCTCTCAGGTTGGTGTGAGATTGACAATGTTTAAAGAGGCAGGGAGAGCAGCATCAGGGTCAGCGGATGTCCCAGGTAACAGATCAACCTCAGACCAGCCAAGGAGCTCTTTAATGTTCAGGAACTAGTGGGAGGTGAGAAAAGCTTAGAGGGGGCTTTCTCATGAACCAGGCTGACCTGGGGGAGAGGCTGCAGGGGAAGCCCGGGGAGGAAAAATAGACAGCTGATGTTAGGTAGCAGGTGGGGCGCTGCTCTGTCCACAGGTGCTGCACAGATGCCTCCGAAGCAGAGTGAGCACCAGTTATCCTGGGACACTGGGACCTACTGTAGTCTCCCGATTCCATCTCACCCACAGCCCTCGCATCTGCTCAGTCATTTTCTCTGAGTAATTACACATGGCACTGGGTGGGCACATGATGGATGCTGAGAAACAAGAACAGAAACCTGACATGGTTGTTTTGTAGGGTTCAACGAATTAAGTGACTTTTTTTATTTTCTCAAATAATCGTCATAATCATTTAAATGCAGTTTCGTAGAAGTGAGGTCAGGCTCAGTTGCTCTCTTCTGAGAAGATTTTTCAAGATGTTCAGTATTTCAAAGCCATAATGAAGAATAAATTAAATGTATGAGGAAATTCTGTCCAATTGGTGTCATAATTGCTATTTGGAGGATTCATAATTACAGAGTGCAGCCATCAGATAAAAGAGTGCAGATAAAAAGGAGTTGTGCTGGTAATGGAAATCTGTTTGGAAGGGAATAGTTCCTAATAAGTAATTTTGCCTAATAAACTATAACCGATTTAATCTCCACCTTATCAGGCCAAGATTTCACCACTTTCCTTTTTAATTGGCTATTTTGTAATCCCGATTCCCAACAGAGCGGATGGTCTGTCTCCCTCTCCAGAGAGTTAGCATGAAATCAGTTTGAAACAGTGTGTCAATCTCATTCTGAAGTGGCCATCTGGCCAGTGTACAGAAGCCTGGGATGGCAAGCTGAACCATGGGGTCTCTGCAAGGCAATCATGAGCAGATTTACACAATGTGTTAATGCAAATTTAATTGAGACTTCCTATTGGCCACTTTAATCTTCCATGTGTTCTCCAGACCAAAAACCAACACTTTACAGCAGGAACTCCTGTTTGCACATATACAGCTGGTCCATGATCTTCCTGTTGTACTCTATTTGTTTCTGCAAATGAACTGATCATTTTCATGTTTTTTAATCTTGGCTGAATGGAGCCGTGGTAAATGTAAAGCTTCTTACCCAGCCAACACAAATGCAAACTGATACAGGTAACGTATGTTTATTGATTATTTTTTCAAATACCATCTACATTTTCAAACATGTGATTCTTTATTAATGTGAATTGGAATGCTTTAAAGGTATTTTTAATCCACAGAATAAAGAAGAATCTAATACTCTGAGAAATTCTGAAAATTAGTATAGATAATTTCGATTTTTTCTTAATTTTTGCAGACCTCTAATAGTCTTTTATGAAAGGTGCAAAAGAAACAAAACATCAGAGATCACCTATGAGATACATGTCACAATAAACAGTTGCCTAATAGCTTCACTGCATGACTGCTGCACTGCAAGCTGCAGTAACTGCTCTACATCACAAGCTGACTTTAGTGCCTGTTTAAAGTCCTATTCTTCTGTAATAAAATCAGCCTTTTAATGAATAGGACCCTATAACCGAATGTAGGAGTTCTACTGTGAGAGTCCTGAGCAGTAACTTCTAGGTTGGTTTGTAATATTCTCTCTATTCATTAAAGAGGAATATATCATGCAATGCCATGGAGGGGAATTTTGGGATCCTTGAAATCATATTGCTGTGAGGCCAGCTTAATTAATTCATACACCCTACCAAGATTTTAATGGTCCCACTCCACCCGTGTGCCTCTAATATTATACCCACCTTTCATCCTGCTATGTTTACGCTGGAATAGTCAATAATCCTGGAATCTTTCATTTCAATTAAGGGAATACTGTACACACTGAACATCTGCATAATAAAAAAAAAACAAAAAACAATTAATACCAATAGAAAATAACTCACTTCATAATATTTACTATGTCGTACTGCCAGACGCAGATCTTACCACTTTAAAAAAGAAATCAAGATGGACACAAACTGATAATGGTACAATTTAGATGTATAAAGTTTATTCAAACATCTTGACCCCAAGCTTACAGCCTGAGGGCGAACCCATGAATAGGAAAACATTTAAGAAGAAGAGTTTTTCTTAGAGGAAGAAAATATTGTTTGATTACCAGGAAAATGTCCAGACTGCAATCTTAGTGCCCCTTTTTGCCTTTTTTCTTGTCCATTCCATTTGAAGAGCACATCACTGGGACATCAGGCAATAATGTTTGTGGAAAATCTTTCTTGTTTCACATTATTGCTGGGATTATGGATTATTCCCTTGAATTTCATATCTCTACCAGTGGCACATCCCAAAGCATAATTGTGGTATAATAGCATGGGGTGTTTGAAGCATGATATCCTTAAACAGCCTCAGCTTTTTTCTTTCATAACTACACTTAGAGTTTTTTTTTCTTGGAATATTTTTTGTATTTGATATAGTTCTTTGTTTCATAGACATGAAGTGAAAGTGATGCCTAAATGTACACAGTGGCAATAACTAGAAAGGCTACTTATAGTTTTAAGGAATACACTGTAATGCATATTTCTGATATAAAATCTGTTGCACATTCTGTAGATATTTCTGAAGTAATTATCTGACATTTATCTGCTCAAGACATGAAGAACATCCACTATGTAAAGAAAAAAAGTCAGCAGTGAGGGGTGACTTTTTATAAAATCATGTTGCCATCCTCCTTTTCCACTGTTTTTAATCCCAGAAACCAGTAACAGAAATGTTACTAACTAAATTTACCAAAATCCTCCTTTGTATCAGCTGGCTCTAAGATATGTCACTTATATCCTGACACTTGGACTGGTGTTTAACAAAAAAAGCCCTTTTATAACATGCTTTACAAAGCTGTTTTTTGTTTGTTGAAATGCATTAGAATAAAGGTATGTTTTAGAGGCAAAACATCAAACTCATTTTAAATTTTATTACTATTATTACTTTTACTCTATTATCTTTGGTGAGATCATTTTTTCTTCCTTGTTTTGTCCTCAAAGATGATTTTATGCCTTCTTTTTTTAAGTTAAAATTTATATGAAAGCTTCAGTGCTAAGCTGCAGCAAAAGAACTTTTTTTCTTTCAACTGTTTTCAGACAACATAAAAAGTCCTTGTTTGTATTATTTGCTTTGTCCCTATAAGGGCCTTTTGTTGTTTCATAAAGCAGCCCCACAATGCTGCTACCACTCATGTATGCAGCAGTAGTCTCCAATGGGAATATTGTTATGCAAATACATATTAAGGAACTTCCATGTGAACAAGTGTGCTCCCACTGTTGGACATGTATGTGACACAAAGGACTTTTTGCCTTTTTTTTTCCATTATTACTTATATAAATACAGCAAAAATCATAGGGAACTATTAGACCCCAATCATTTCAAGATCGGGGAATGATTGGTGAGTCAGTCATCACCAGACTGAGCTGTTCATCAACTTATACTAACCTATTCTTTATGTTTAGAGTTAATGAGGCTGAGAAACATTTCTCAAACTTTCCGGAAAAACTGTTCAATAAATTAACTCAAAGTGAAATTATTATTCCAATCAGTTAAAATATTTAATGCAGAAAATTGTTTTGTTTCAACACTCCAAACATTTTGAATTTCATCACATTGACACTTGTTGGGGCTTTTAGCTTTGAGGCACTCTCAAATGTTTCTTTGTCATGCTAAATTCTGAACTAATTAAAATGGTTTTCAACAAAATGGCATTGTCATATCTGCATAATACAGGGACCCCGATTTATAAATGGCTAAGAACAGGTAAATAAAAACCTCTGATGTCATTTGAGTTTGAATGTTTCTTAACAAAACAGACAAGGCTAAAGACAGTAAATGGATATCAAAATGGAAATTTCCATGGCTGTTTAATTGGATGGCCACTTTTACTTAACTTATCTTTGCAGCCAAACTCATTCACTGGGAGTGAGCATTTTCCAATTAAAGAGAATAACCATTTCTGCTCCGTTCAAAAGCATTTCCTCAGCTGTGGTTTGCCGTTTTGACAGCATGTATCAGTGTAAACAAACAAGACACCCAGCGATTTCCTCTTTCAACCTGTGTTGAGGTTTACCGAGGTTTACGTGGCACATATGTTTATATCACACTCATGTAATAGGAATAAATAATTAATATAAATCACACCTATCTATAGGATTGTAAAATTATTTGGCATCTACATTCATCTTGGAGATGATCTTTAAGTAATTTAAAATGATGAAAAACATTTAAAAAGGCACACTTACACACAAAGGCAAAATCTGAGTGAACGACAAATTATTTCATCCTGTATTGCCACAGAATAATGGAATGGACTCCTATATTATTGCTCATTTTCCCCTCTGGAAGCTGTAGAGGTTGGCATTAATCCCAACTGTCTGTAAAATTGAAGCAATAAAAACCAGAAGCAGTGGCACTGCATTTCACAAGGTTGATGCTCCTCAAAAAGTATAGATCCGCAGACAAACAATGATATACTTGATTGTGTCAGTAAAAGATTCCTGGAGTCCCTGAATTTCCCTTTGTTGTTCATGAGAGAGACGTTACACCAGGAGCAGATATGACCTCATTTGCTGCAAAGAGGAAATTTAATTAACAGAACAAACAGTCTGCCAATATGCCTCCATAGTGAGTGCAGAACAAAAAACCTGCAATACTGCCTTAAGACTGGACCAACAGCTGGACACACAGCATCCCTCTGTGAGGTTTTTAACCCAAAGCTTTAAAACAGTATAGATCATCAAGGGTTCAATGCACATACCAGAGCTGATGCGCAGAGGATGGAAGCAGTTTACGCAACGTTTAGAGAAAAAGACCTCTGTGGCTCAGGCAGAGATCTAAAATTTTCTATTGTAATAAGACATCTTTGTCTGAAAATTGCTCACTTGACTTTATCGCTGTTCTTCTTTGCTGCTCTTATTGTGCCAAAGTAAACTGAAAATCCTCTGGAGATATGCATGTTTTTTTTCTCCAACATAGTTCGTCTTTTCTGGGGCCAAACTTACTTTAAAACACATAGTGAAACAAATGTTTTCACACTTCCCTCTGCAGTGAAGTCCAAGCATACACATGGTACAAAGAACGAGGCGAACTGATACAAAAACAGTAAATTTGTTTCAGTGTTTTTGAAGGTGGAATATGATCCAAAGGCAAACAAAAAGGGCAGCTCTAGGCTTTTGACAATATTTCTTTTGTTATTTTTATATTTATTTTCTCACTTTTATCTTGTTGTTTTCTTTTTTCTTTTTCACCTTCTGTTGGTTTTTGTTTTACTTTATGCTGATTATTGTTCAGAACTACCTGTTTGTCTGGAGCCTTGGACTTTTTGACAAAAAGGATGTTTTCCAACAGTTAACACAGAAAAACATCAACATTTCAGACTCGTTTATCCTGAGTCCAGACCTATTGAGGATTTGCAGCTACGTCACAAAACCATGTGACTGTGTGTTTACGTCTCCATATTGGTAGGCAAGCTTGGTAGGCTTTAGCGTAGAGATTACTGCAAGTGTAGCGTGGAAAGCGTTCCGTTTTGTTGAAATATTAATTAGTATGAAGCACAGTGTCTATATAGCCATGGTTACCACTTGTGTAGCAATGGGTTGTCATAACAGAAAATATAGGAGATCATAGAAGTCTGATTATTGATTTCCAGCCGACCCGAAAAGAAATAACTGTGGATCGCGGCAGAGGACGGTCCGTGTATAATCCGTCCACGTCTTATT
>JAVQJG010070558.1:0-12322 GCA_036024015.1 Craterocephalus amniculus | reverse complement strand
TACCATTGACATCAAAATAAACTATTTACAAAAGTGCAGTTATATTTCTAAGTGTTTCTAATGTATTTAAGATCATAGATAGCTGGGTATGAGACAATATCATCAATATACACTAAAATACAAAAAAGGTTTATATGAGATATCGAGCTGACTGTATCCAAGCTATAAAAAACTAAAACTACTAAGTTGCGGGAATATGAATATATAACTTGTCTAGTTTGATATGCAAAAGAATTATTTCTATATCTTATGTGGTTGAAGATTAACCTGCATTTAAAAATGAGATCACCAGCGCTACCGCCGGTTTTATAGAGTTAAAAAAGGAATTTAGATAATAGAATCTGCTTGAGTGACACAGGGTTTGCCATTAAAGCTCACACTATCTGCTTTTGTTGGAGGTAATTCCCTGTGTGCAGCAGTACTGGGAAAAAGTTCAGTAGTTCACCCACTCATTTCTTAACTTCTGTGCGCAGTCACAGGGAAAATGAGTGTCAGTACTTTGAAGCACCTTTTGCATGTTGTAATGACAAAGGCGATATTCAATGCTAAAAATGTAAATCCACATAACCTGAAAGACTGCCATCGTTCTGGATTAGAGGGGCATTTGTCACAATCTGCTGTCTGTAGTCAGCCACATGTACATATAAATAATGCTACCATTTTATCACCAGCCTCTGTCATATATGATAATTGACTGTTTTCTTTAAATCCATCCACCAGCCCCCTCACTGTAAACTGCACCACTCAATCTGGGGGAAAATAAAAAGACAAGTTTTATTTGGATCCATTAAAATATCAGGGTTGTGCACCAGATGGGCCGAAGCCAGGAAGTTTACTCAACATTTACAGAACACCTCTGCTAAAGAGTTTGCATTTTATTATGCCCATGATGCATTTCTGCAGGATTAGCTGGCATGTAAGTGCTTGTGTCTGTATATCTAACAATGTGTTTGATAAATTATTCTCCACATTTCACTTGCCCTGCAGAAAAAAAGATGTGCACTGCAACAGATGGGAGAGTATGGAAAGGAGTAAAATAAAACATTCATTGGACAATGTTGATAGATGACTTTATCATGTGAGAGCTGAAATGGCCAGAGAAGGCCAGGACGATGATGTATTGTTTAACAATACATTGGAGCAGTGTGTGAATACAAACGGCTGCTTTCATTTCTCCTCATCTCTATGCCCGCAAAACTCTCATGTGAGTGAGCACAGTTTGGTGTCTCGGCTGGAAAGGAAGACTGATGAGTCCTGATATGATGTATGCCCTGTCCTCATGCTCCCTCTCCATCACCAGGCATCCACAGCATGGGTAATGACGATGAGGGCAGCCTGGACAGGAGCACATTACTTTAAAATGGTAAAAGATAATGAACCAGTCTCCTACTGTGCCGGGGTATCTGCTCAGGCATCCAATTACTACCTTAAAAATCCATCTCAAGATGACCCATAAAAGGAAAAAAACCACACACGTACAGCTTTTACACTTTATGTGAAGCTGAACATGCCAGCACAGACAGGCAGAGGGAGTTAATGGACTTGTTAATAAACTCAGTTTATCTGAAGCAAACAGAAAAAAAAATAATTTGGGGAGGAAGGCATTGGGAACCAGAAGGAATAAACTGACTAAAGCAGAACAGAAGACAATTTAGGACAGGCAAGTTGGTCCAACACATGACAGAAATAGTTCAGAGACATTTTCTAACTCTTAACAAAAACTTTTGATTCGCTCTTTCATTTTTCTGCTTTTGAAATAATTGCTGCATTTGCAGAACTTCTGCTTCACGGTTGGAAATTGGTGACAAAGTGGCGAGCAGCGCTCTGAGCCTTCCCAGTGCAGGTGGGCATATGACAACACACAGGAGGAACCCTCTTCAAAGAGAGCAGGAATAAAGAGCTCCCCTTTCGAAAAATGATAGTGTTGCTTTACCACAAGTGTCACCCATGGCAGAACCTATCACTTGGATGGGAAATGCACTGAAAAAAAACTTTTTAAAATAATCTGTTACTGAGGGCACAATAATTGACAACACTTCATAAGTGAGCAGCAACTGGGTCTGAGGAGCCATTGAAGTAATTGGCCATAAATGTGATCAAATCCAAAATGAGCCTTCATCTACTAATAGTCATTAGCTTTATTACACCACAACCTTTTGAGACATCATTAGTTATACATTATTATTCCGATGACTATTTCCGGTCAAAACAAAATTAGAGCTGCTCACACATTACGACTAAATTTAATCTAAGCTTGTTCGACCTATCAAAGCTAATTACATATAAACTGACTCTAAAGAAACTGTTGGGTCAACAGATGCCTTCAGGGTGCTCTCTGATGTCTTCCCTTTTAACTTGATTAAAAATGATTTCAGAATTAACATGTGCATTTCTCCTCTTAACCAACTTTTCCCCATATCCTTCCACTGTATTTCATTTCATTCTTCCATCAACCACCTTCATTTCACTCAAACATAAAAAGGTACCAATAGCTATACCAAAAGAGACCCCAAAGAGACCACATTAATAAAGGTTTTTTAGTAAATCTTTGGTGGACAGTGCTGTAGCTAACAACAAAGGCAGCATGACAATTATTTCCTCCAAAGCTCTGTGAAGCCGCATGCTTGTAGGTCTGTGATGCAAGATTTCCGATACTGTCAATCAGCATCCATGCCTGCTGCTTTAGGCAGTTTTTGACCATATTCAGCTCATTACGCTATCTCTCAAAGATTGTTATTTATTCTTATATGTACTTTTCCCCAGTGGGTTAAAACAAGAGAGGCAAAAAACAACTGAATATTGGACTCGCATTTGGTCAGTGAAAGAAAATGGTGAAAACTCCTCCAAGTGTTGCTGCAAGATGCATCGGCAATGTGTACAGCTTGCCAAAGAATAAATCAGCATCCTACAGATCAGAGTCAGACGCTGAAAGTGTAATCCCAGACTTGGAAACTGTGGCTGAATATAACGTTCACCTATGACCGAGGTTGGGGGGAAATGTTTGATAGAAATCCTAACACATACATGTATATAAAAATAGGTGATTTATAAGTCATTTAATCGAATGAATTCTTTAAAAATGGGACAGAATTTCCTTGCTCTTAAAACAGCTATATATAGAATCCTTACAATCCATTATTCAAAAATTATATATCATTTCTGATCATATTCTATGTGCAACTCGTGCTACTCCTCTGCCTTCACCACAGCTATTACAGGGACTTCCGTTTTGTGTGCAGAAACCTGTTGTATTAGAAGCAGACCATGTTTTCTCTTGAGGAGATGATGGTGTGGGTGTGTTTGGGTGTGTGCCCGCACTGAGGGGGCTGGTGACGCTACTTTTACATTACCTTATTTCCTCTTTTCTATCAGTGATGAGTGTAGCAGGGAAGAAGGAAAGGACCTTATCTATGGGCCTTTTCATGCCACAGTGAACTCAAGTAATCTAATTCAGCCTTCCTCTTTTGCGCTTGTGCGCTCCTTTCATATTGGTGCATGCCGATTGCAAGAGTCAACTTGTGTTTGTGTGTGAGTGTTTGTATGAAAGAGAGGGGGGGAGAGAGGGTAAAAGAAAGGGTAGAGTGGAAGACTGATAATTTATTAATTGAGTTAATGAGTTCTGAATGTGTCCTCATGTAGAATCTTCTGCATTGGGCTTTTCATAAAGTAGCGTGGGTTGAATGGAGAAGCAGTACACCTTAGGAAGTTCTCTCTTTGTAGGAAATGTGTTCAGAGGACAAGCAGCCAAACCAACGGGTGTGTCACAAAACTGTATTGCTCAGCCTGTCTTCCCGTTCCTCAGCTTTCCTTTCCTGAACCTCCTGACTACTTTTAGAGCAACATTTCTTTACTTGCATCTTCTACATCTCGCTCTCTGCTGCAGAGAGGACAGACCCCATACAAGCAGGAAAGAATCAAGATTGTCAAAGATATTACATACAATTAAATAAAAGCTAATATGTAGGTGTTCTTTTATCTGAATCAGCTACTGACGATTGATTGTAAACTAAAGAACTTCACTGCCTCCATGAGCTCAGCTTCTTTCACAATGTCACTGAGCTTCTGGACATGATGATAGACCTGCTGCTGTTGATGTGTATGAAACTGAGGACAAGAGGTTTGTGATGTTAAGCTTTGGTAATGCTGACAATGGTGGACTGTTTTTTCTTTCTTATCATTTCGGAAATGACATTCTCCTCTGGCTATCTGGCTGCATTTTTGTGTGTAACTTGGTTGAACCAACCATGCAGGTGCATACTATACCATTATTATACCCAACCCCCCTTCCGAGTCCTCAATAGCTACTATCCTGCAGCTTTTAGATGCATATGGCACCTTATCCAACACACTTGAATGGAATGAATGACTCATTACCAGGCTTCTGCAGAACTTAATGACGTGCCTGAGGGAATTCAACCGTTTGATTTTTGTGTGTTGGAGAAGGTACGGTATGCATCTAAAAGCTGGAGCATAGTATCTCGAGGACTGGACTCAGGCACCCCTGATTTAAACGATTTGGAATATTTTTGCCACCGTGGTAATATTTCATATAATCTACAGTGAGCACCAAACTCCATCTCTATGTAAAATGAACGTTGGTTGCTGAATGGATAGAAGATTTTGCAAGACAATACAGGGAATATTCTCATTGATATGGTTTTACACAACAGAATAATACAAAATCAGTCATAGAAAGGTATTGAATATGTTTTTCGCCTAACAGGCAAAACTCTGCTAGAGTGCTTTTTTAAAAAGTTTTGAACAGAACCTTTCTGAGACAATTGTGCAAATCGTCTGTAGTTTTTAAGAGGAAGGTGTGGGAGAAAACAATATATTCCTAGAGCATGGAAAGCAGGTTGTTGACACATCAGTGACATGAAAAGGATGTGGAAAAATGAACTGGAACAATACTGGTGCATTAAACACACTGCTTCAATTATCCTGAGAGTGGATCTGTGGGTAAGGATGCCTCATTCTCCTCTAAATCCAGCAACCGCCACCCACAGGCAACTACCATTTACACAGCTACGGGCAATACTTAGAGAATAACAATAACGGTCAGGTTTCTGTCATGCAAATCAGAGGCACCAAAATAGAAATGAACACAATCTTAGTAATCTTCAGTAATCAGTTATGATGTGACAGTGTGCCTTTCTATTGAGTCAATAGAACTGAAATCTCTCATTCATTCAATGTTTTTCTTTATCAGAGGCAATGATGTCTGGGTTGCAGAACAAAGCTACAATAATATACGAAAGATACCTATGTAACCTCTATAGGAGTGTGTCTACAAAACAGACTTGTAAGGAGTGAGACAGAGACCTTCAGGCTTACCCTCAGGCCAAAGCCAATCTCAAGATTTCATCTTAGGTCTGCTATAAGCTACAGATGCTCACTTCCTGCCTTGCTCCTAAAAGCTCTCTGCGGGCACAGACCTACACTATATTATTTTCTCTTTCTTCTCTGCAAAAGCAGTAAAAAATCACAGGTGTCTAAAGCTTTTTCTGAAAAAACCATATTCTACCTGCAGAGATGGGGGCTTAATGGGACTCGATCTCGAGTTGCATTTAAGTTGCATTTCCAGCAACTTCAGATTTAACTTGGAGTTGCCACTGCAGACTTGTGAACAATATTAATTTTTCTACGTTTTTTTTTAATGATCTCTCTGTATGATCTCCTGTGAAGGTACTTCTGTATAGGACGGTCCACATCATGTGATGAACACAGCCTATCAGGGGAGAGTCCAGGCTCAGTACAGGTTGGCCAGGAGGGGGATCTGAAGTACCTCTCGCTACCGATCAGCTAGGGCCAAAAGGGCCAAATTAAAGAGTAGCCAAATGCTATATTTATGGTATAAAAATCCAGGATGCGTGAACCATCCCATCCTCTTCTATCCATCTTAAAGCATACCTGAGGTCACTGTGATATGAAAGCTTAATGATAGTGTTACTGTTAGCAACAAGCTTAACCAACAGCATCATAGACGTTAGCTTCTTGCTGTTAAAGTAATGTTAACTTCATCAGATTAGCATTCATTGAATGTGCTCAGAATGAGACATGAGTTTCCATAAACTCACTTTGCCATGAGGACATTAAATGGGACCAAACTGGAATCAGACCAGGTAACAATGTGGTTTTACTGGGTCTGTTAGAAAAGTACATCTGTTGCTGATTTTGGAATAAGAAATTTTAATTTCCTGCAAATGCCTATTTGATGTGAATTAATTTGAAAGTTGAGGGTTTTAATTCAATATTAAAAAATGTGAAATTAACATTTTCTATACCCATCTCACAAAGTTATTTCAAGCCTTTAAAACAAAACAAAACAAAACAAAAACTATTACGAGTTTTCTGGGATCAGTAACTGTTGACATCTTGAGCTGCTGTACTGCAGGTTTTTACATCTTTACTTGCTGCAATACACCTGAGTCAAATTATTAATGGATAATTAAGAGGTTTGTGTAGAACTTAACAACTAGTTAATGTGAACAAGGTGTTTTGCAACCGGGTCTGAAAACTGCAGAACAGTAGGTTATACCTGCCCTAAGATGTATATTGGGCATGCTTCCTACATTCAGAGAAAAAATGCTATGAACTTATGAACTGCAGTTGTTAGTTTTGAACATTTCTCTGTGGATCCAAGTCCATTTTGTAAAAACTCCTGGATAAATAATGTTACTGTAGGAGCATATTTACTAGGGGTGTCACAATCTCGATTTTTAATCGAAATCGATCGAAATTACTTCAAACTCTCGAGCACCGAAGACAAGGAGCGGATCGACGATTCCTCCCCAGCTGCACATTTGCAGCGCCATAAACTGCTTCTTCCCCTGCTTTCCTTCCCTGTGCTCCGCTCACTACCTGAGGGGAGGGGCGGCTTCGCTCCTCACACACACAGCATGAGGGAAACACGGGCTGTGCAGCAGCAGCAGATAGGAGAGAAGTGACCCAAAAAACTTGATGAAACACATAAGTTCAATAAAACCCTCCCGAGTTGAAAGTCAAAACATGACGTCTTTTGCGAAGACAATAAGCGCCACATGTTCAGCAATCATAAACTTTAGCAGAAACAGCCGCATTTCTATGAGCACAGCGCTTGCTAAGCTAACAACAAACAGCTCGCACTTGACCTGTTAGCTGCGTGCTAACGCTTTCTAGCACTCAGCTAGCCGGCGGGGGTAGCCCACCAGGGGTACCTAGACCCCCCCGGACTTTATGCTGTGATGTAGCTGTTGTGACACACCATACCTGCTGATAAGTGCTCACAGGCTAACTGTGGATAAAAAACTGTTACATCTTGCTAAACCAGTTATCTTAGGACTTGTTTTGTTACACAGTGTATTACTAAAAAAAAAAAAAGAAGTATCAATTAATTTCCCGTATTAAAGTACAAGTTAAATCATCTATGTAGATATTACTGCCATTTGTGATACATTACACAAAAATGAAATTCAATTTCTTATATATGTAGCCAATCTTTTGAAATATGATTTACTGTGCAAAATTTCATTACTAAAACCATGATCGTAGACTAGACTACTTTAAAAATGACACAGGCCTCTGTGTTGTAAGAAGAAGAGAACAAAATCGAGAATCGAATTGAATCGTGACCCTAAAATCGAATCGAAGATTGGGAGAATCGTGAAACCCCTAATGCACACGCATGCGTGCGGCGGCCACAGATGCATCCAGGATCACACACGCACAACCAGGAAATAAGACATGCTAACCGTTTGGGCTTTAAAAATATACTAAATTTCATTTCAAGTAAATTATAGATGCTACCCAATCAGGACACGTGTGGATTACATTGTACGAGCAGTATGGAGGAATATTGTGTGGACTTCTATGGACCTTTTTCCTCGGGCACCCCTCAACATCACTGTAACCAAACTGACGCAAAACGAAAACTCCTGATGTCTTCACTTGCATGATAAATATCACAAAAGTGTTCCAGATTGTTAATCAGTATAAGGGTGAGTAGAAAATGAAGGCACATCATTCTGAGGGGAAGTATTAATTTAAAGGCACATATATTTTTTGGGAGTGTGTAGCATTTTTTTTTTCTTAAAGAAGATGCTTATCAGTTGTGTTTAATATTTTTTGTTTGAATTGTGCCGGTATAGTTTACATTTTGTAATGCAACATTGAAAATGTTTGTTACGAAAGTGCTTCCTGACTAACTCCATCTATTTTTTAAGGATGATAGCTCTCCTAATACATTTAATGTTTTAATTAATTTTACGTTTTACTTTTATAAAAGGAGATGGTTTTTACTTTGCACTCAACTCGTGTCTGTTCAACTTAAATGAAAAGCTAGTTGTTAAACATGTGATTTGTTTAAAATATATTTTTTCCATTGTACCAAATCCGTACCGAATACGTAGAATTTGTTCTTACCTAAGAACAAATCCAAGATACGAAGATTTTGGTGAATGCCACATTTTCGAAAAACGTTCGTAAATAGAACTTAAGAACAAATTTGTTCGTAAGAACTGTTGGTGAATGATGCCCAATGTTTTCTGTTTTAAATCTGAAAATGTCTAAAGGTTTTCACAAGCTGGGCTGAGAGAGACGGAATAACAAACAGACAAATGGACAGAGTGGGATTCCCATGAAATTCCTGACATTCCTGCCTTTCGCAGCTGGCCCCCACATCCTGACAGGCTTATAGACCAACACAAACACGCCTCTTGCAGGCGTATGTGAGGCCCTGACCAGAAAGTGTGAAATGGGGCATCTGGGTAACATGGGGGGTATAAAAGGAAAGGAAAACAGAGTCACAGGGGGTGAGGGGGAAGTTGTGTTTGCTGAACACCAGACTGTTGGAGAAGATAATTATCCATTGTTTAAGTTAAACAGGACTGGCGGAAGTCGGGGTCAAAGGTTGTTGTTTGGGTAAAAGATATGGATCAGTGTGTCTGCCTGACTGACAGAACCAGGACTTGTACTAAAAGCTGATGGCAGAATTCCATCAATGCCACAGGCCACTGCCATCTGATTTTATAATTTAGCTTTTTAATTAGAGGGTGAGCATTCTTCTGAAGCCCAACGAGCCCAAGACTAAATCTGACGATATCAGCACGTGCTGGGTCGGAGCAGACATGTGCATCTCAAAATAGAGACTGAGAATGGGAGCAGAGAGACTTGCCTGCAGGGATTTGACTGAGCATGCATGAACATGCAGATGTGCACAAGCCTTTTTTAAAGCATACATCAACAACAACAGCCTGTGCTGTTGGACCCGGAGAGATGAGAAGACTTTTAGTGGAAACAGGTTGCTGTCCTGTTTGCAGCCAGAAGCAACGCAAACAGATCATAGACCCAGAATATCAGGCAGAAGAATGAATTTGTAACCCTGAGATTGTTCTGAACCATTCAGCCAGCTCCGAGACCAGAAGGTGAGATTTCAGCGGAGCTGACCTTTGCTTATCATCAGCCACAAAACAACTGATCGGATCTTACAAGCTGAATAATGTCTCTGACGGAACAACTAGGATGATATCCTCTAACTCCTTTCTGGGGACATGTGAATGTCATTTTACCAACAAACAGCAGGAAGTGACGGTGCTACAGTTTCTCTAGAGAAACTAACAAAGGATTGTAGGCAGACGATACATGTGTACACATCTAACGGGTGTTTCAGTTCCTCTTTCCTATTCAAAGACCTAATGGAACAAACAAAAGCCCTCAAGTCGTCAGGGTTGACGTAAAGGACAGATCTAATCGTTCATCCAATGTTTAATAGAAATAAACCAGTCAAGATGAAAAGCGGCCACATTTTTTAACAAATATTTTTATTGCATACTAATATTCTTCTGTTTTCTTCTTCTGTAGGTCTTGTGTTTATAGATTGTAACACTGACAGATCTGCAGGTAAAGGATCTGTTATTTATTAAAATGTGATAACAAGGATCATTCAACATATCATTTATGAACAGACACAGAGCATCACTTAAGTGTGTTCCATCCTCCACAAGAAGCGAGAAGTTTGTTCTTGTTCTACGCCCACCTCACACGGCCCACCAATCAGGCTGCACTTCTCCCAAGGAGGACAAAGTTCAGCAAGCCGGATTCATCCAGATGTGTCCTCAATCTCAGGAGCCTTTACAATTATTAACAGATGAATATAGTGACCCATAACTTGTTGAGAACATGTGCAGCCAGTCAGTGGATGGATGAACTCAGATGTTACACAGATACGATTTTATGTGTAAAAAATATCGCACATTTATATTTTAAGCTGCATCCAGTTGGTCTGATGAGTATGATTCCTACGTGAACACACTGTTGTTGATGACATCACGTCAGAAATAATCAACATATTTATGTCTCATTCCAGCATCTCCATGAAGTGTTTGAAATAAAAAAACCTACAGAAACAGCGATTCTCTGAGCTTGTATAGAGATCTCCACATGTGGCTGGAACAGACATGGCGCTCCAGGATGAGCGTCGTGTTTGTCGGGCAGTTAACCTCAACTGTTCGCATGGTGAAAGTCAGCAGGTCAATCTGTAACTACATGCTGTACTGTGTTCCTCGCTCTTGTTTCAATGAAAGGAGCTCCTGATCATGCTCAACGGATGACGATTAGCTAAATTTTTCTCCATGGTGAAAAAAAATGGGGGGCTGCCCATAATACACTTGAGTGAAGTGCAAACTAGGGATATCTCCTGCAGCATCATGTAGATAAATTTAGCTGGTAAATGTCTGTTTCACTATGTCATAAAGATTATTGTTATTATTGGGAATCCTTTGGAAAATCTGTAAAAAACGTATTCAAAGCCCTGCTACTGTGTTTATAACATTTTAACAAGAGTTTTCAGGTGACAACGCCGCAGTGGCTCTCAGATATGACACCATGACACAGGATGCTGTTCCCATAGCAACCTCCAGGAGGATGGAGCCCCCTCTCCTCATCCATGGGGAGGGGGTGGAGCAGGTGGACAAGATCAAGTTCCTAGGCATCCACATCACATCTGAACTGACTTGATCCACCGATACATGGCATCTGGTGAAGAAGGCCCAAGTACTCATCACCAAGCGACGCATCACCGCCACAAGGAGCGTCTGAAACTGCCATAGGGTTGCAGGGTTAACTATGAACTCAGAACTGCCCTCTAGTGGCAGCCGACGATAGCTACATACGACACATGGAAGCATGAGGACGTCTGAAATGGACCTTCTCCCTCTTCTTTCCGTGAGGACCCTAAGAACTCAGGGTTTTTCCTGGATCAAATTAAGGCAGAGGTGGCATCCTCCCGGCCACCACGCACCGACATGTGCATGTATTCTGGGCTTTCAAATGACTCACTTTTTTACAGGCAACATACTGTTAAATTGAGAGTTGTAATAAAAAGACAATTATCACGTTGAAGCTTTATCTAGTATTTCGTTTTAGATTACTGTAATGTACTTTATGTTGGGCTCAAGGCCTCTAAATATGCCGCAAGAAGCGAGATTGTTGAGCCACTTATCTTTTATCTCACATAATAGACAGTGCAGGACTGAGCACGCAGCAGTATCCGTGTCTTTATTTACCGTGTGTTGGAAATGTGTTTGTACTTTTTCTCCACCTCAATCAGCTGTTGGTTAAAGCTGTTCATTTATCCTCTTAATGTGGAAGAAATGTGGAAGTCACTATGTCCCCTTTCATGATTGTATGACTCCTTCTACATACATTGTAGAAGGAGATATACATATATCTCTACCTACACTCTTCCAGTCCTCTTTTTACACTCTTGGTCTCTCACCCCGTTCCCACCACTCTCGCCTCTCCTTCAGCCCCCCCCTGTTTTTCACTCTCTCTCTACACAGTCTTTCTCTCCTCTCCACCAACCCCCTCTTTCAGTTCGCTCTTTACACACAATTGCAACCCTCTCTTTCTATCCTCACTTTGGGCTTTCTGTCGTTTCCGCCCCCAACCGGTCGAGGCAGATGGATCCCCTCCCTGGTTCTGGTTCTGGTTCTGCTGGAGGTTCTCCTTCCTGTTAAAAGGGAGTTTTTCTCCCCACCGTCGCCTGAAGCATCTTAGAAGAGGATTGATGGAAGACTCTTTTTGATGCAGTCTGTTTGTAAAATTTGGTTTAGTGGTTCACTTTGGGATGGGAACACAAGGGACAGATTCCGGCTAAAATATCCTTAATCAGCAAGTTCCCTTTATTTGTTTTTCAAGTGCCTCCACAATCTCGCCCCACATTATTTGTCTGACCTCCTTCATCCAAATATTCCCTCACGTTCAGCAGATCGGTCACTTTTTACTGTCCCCTCGACCAAGAGGAACATTTTCTGCAGCTGCTCCAAGGCAGTGGAACCAGTTGCCA
>JAVQJG010070556.1:0-16335 GCA_036024015.1 Craterocephalus amniculus | reverse complement strand
TAATAAACAGGAACGTTTTCATCCATTTTTGATCATTTTTATCTGCGGTAACTTATTAAGTTCAGTTCAGTTTTATTTAAAACAAATTACAAACTTTTATTTAACATAAACGCTTGTCCGTTAGTATGTAAATTGCCCCTGTATGTTTATTTTCTTACAAAATTTCACTGTTATAATTATTCATAAGTATTGATTGTCCCAACCACGTATCTGATGTTTATAACAAATCAAGCGGTTTGAAAATCGGTATAAAATTGAGCAAGTTATGGTAATTTAAAAACTACATGTCCCATCAAGCGCGGGCGAGTCATCTAGCCTTTATTATGTATATCTATGGCTGAGGCTGGTCTGATTTCCCAGTCGGAAATCCGAGTTCAGGGGGCCGTTCCATTTGAAACTTCCCACTCGGAAGTCGGAAAATCCAAATTCCGAGTTCAAATAGAACGCAGCATAAGGTCGGGACCATGAGTGTGTAGCTTTTCAACCGCAGAGCCAATGCAGGGATTATGGTGTATTGAGGACGACCTGAGGATGACCTTCTGCTGCTAAGCAGGAAAGTGTCTTTCTGAATTACAGAGCAACCAGCAGCCTTTACCTAAAGAAGGTGTGATGTTCAACGCAGACTTTCCACAACTTCTTTGAGGCTTTGTAGTTGGGCAGTTTGAAGCCGATGGTGCTCTCATACTGCTCTTGCTAAATGTGAGGAAACGATGAAGATCAGTTAAATTCAGTCATTTTATGTCAGTAACATTATTCTGCAACACAACATGGAGCAAATGGAAATCTGATCAGTTCTGACACACAATTTGTTTTCAGATAATGATCCTCACAAAATGTCACTGAGGACTTACTCATTGTTTTAACTGCTGAAGCAGGGTATGCGGGTATTTGGAGTAAGATGAGGAGTATTTTCATGTACTAGATAACAGAATGAATGCTTGAGATTTACCTCTGATGGCCTGATCTTAATAAAGAAGCTGCTCCGTTTGTAAGAGATCTTGAGCACTTTAGGCCAGGGGAAACGGTTGATTCGAAGTTTGTCCTTGTAAACCATCAGACCGCTGGAACAAACGCCCAGCGTAATGTCGACACCGTCCAGATCCTGCAAATAGAAACAGAATCAAGGCGTCACACCACTGCCATCTCCCTGCACTCACACGCACAGCCACTGGGTGGCAGACGTTCTCACACAATCCGACAATACAGTTTAGGGTCATGGGGTTTGTTATTATTAATCTTTTATTTTTTTTCCTGTAATGGGGATGACATCAATTTTGTAATTAAATCTGCAACCATTACAAGGATGCTACTGTAAAATAACGATAAGCGTTGGAAAAACACCGGGAAGTCAGGGCAGAGGATCACTCGGGGATTTCTATGAAAAGCCTTCAATTAACCTTCAAAACATTAATCCAAACAGGAACAGACATTTGACAAAAAATAAAGAAATAAAAATAGAAATATCGACCTTGGCTTGGTGCAGGTCGACTCCATACATGGCAAGTTTCTTGGCATTTTCCAGAAACAGCATGTCTGCTTGGGCTGGACTCATTGACCTGGAGACAGAAACAGTTCTTTTCAAATATTTCATGGTCACACACGGAGCGAATGCCCTGCAGGTCAGTAAGTGAATAAACAAGTCGAGCTTTGCTTTTAGATATCTACCACCTCTTAATTGATCCAATCAGTTTCCATCCCCTTCACTAACCTGTAATTACGGTGCAGTTCCATCACTTTCTCTTCCAGCTCTTTGCTCTGTCCCGGTGCCAGGCTTAGATCTTTAAGATAATCGGGCCCGTGAACCTCTGGGTCATATTCTCCCAGCTCTGACTGGGCCGTGTAGGAGCCCAGCAGGGACAGCGTGACAAAGGAACAGGGAAGAACTCCACGCATGATGTCCTTCCTCAGCTGGAGACACAGGAAGTACCTGCAGAAAGCGTGAATGGGTGAAAGAAACAAAGCAATGGATGAGTGAAAACGATAGGAAAGGAAATAGTCGACAAATGCTCGCAGTAATGACTCCTGTCATTGCTCAGCTTTGTCCGTGGCGAAGGCTTACCTGGTGAGATCTTCGGTGAGCTGGGCTGGATCAGGAGGATAGAACTTCACGCTGAATGTAAACTCATACACAGCACCTGGAACCTGCTTACGGATCTCTTTGGTGGGTTCCAGCCACGTCTTCAGGAAATACACGGGGAAAAAGAAAAACCCTTCAGCATGAATTTCTTCCTTATGTGACTTTGCTAATAAAGAATAAACTAAAACAACAGAAGAAAAGCCGGCCCACCTTGCTGGTTGGCGTTTCCCAGTTAGCAAGGCCAAAGTAATCCTTCTCCATCAGGTTGACATGGTCACACACTTTTGTGAAAAGCTCTTGGCCTTTAGCATGTTTCTGAATAATACACATGTGGACAGAGATTTGTTAGTCTCAATTTAAATATTTATCAAACATTAGCAGGTAAATTTGGTGAGGTTCTTACATCCAGTTCACACTCGAACTGAGTGTCGTCCAGTAAGGTGACTTTGCACTGCATGATTTTCGGACGTTTGGCGGCTTTGGCCTCCTCTGCCTTCTTCTCCGTCTTCTTTTCTTTCGCCGCTTTCTCTTTCTTTGCCTGCTGCTCTGTAGCCTTCGCGTCTCCTTTGGTCACCTCCACCTGTTCTGTTTGTTCCCCCTCCTTCTTCGTGTCCTCCTTTTCCACTTCTTCTGCTACTTCAGGCTCTTTCTTTATCTCAGATTCCTCCTTCTGTTCCTCTGGAGCGGGCTAAAAAAGTTCACACAAGACATTTGCAAAGTGTGTCAAATCCTCACAGTTACTTCTGCTGAACATGCTTCCCACATCATGAAAAATTCATTGGAGAAAAAAAATACAAGCTTTGTATCTGTAACCTTACAAGCAGCATGAATCTATACACTACAACTTTGTTTTGCTTGCTTTTATGTAATTGATGAAGTTCAGCACAGACAAACTACTTTACCTAACATGCCATATCCTCGGGATTTGAAATTGTGTCTCCCGGAAATCTTATTATAGCGCTAACTATAAGCCCCATGATAAAAAGGTCCTGCAGATAAATTCTGATTCAATTATTATATCTACTTTTTTTTCATGGACTTTTAAGATCCTTGCAGTGAATTTTTTTAATATCTGGACAAGTTCAGGTCGACTGCTTTTGTCCATCTCTCATCCTTATACTAAGGCTATTGATGTTCTGCTAATTCCAGTTTAACTGAGCTTTCAGATGCAGAGATTATTTTAATCCACTTGCCTAATTTCTGGCAACTGAGACACCCACTAGTAACATGTGTTTTATCACTTACACATCCTAGAGTCAAGAAAAGGTGGACATGAGGACATCTGCACATCGGTCAGCTTACTGGCTGTGCACACTTGAAGTGCAGCACCCATGTGCAAAGATTTCCCCTGGATGCCAATAAGCTGTGTGTATACAGAGTATACGCTCCAAATTGAACTGCGATAGTGACACGTGTGGTTTTTGCTTTCTATGATTATGACCAGACCAGGACGATCAATGAAAAATCCTCTGATATTGTTTCCTGGAGACAACCCGCTTTACCATCAGCTAAGTGATTCATCCGAAGCATCCTTCCTCTTTTTTTTTTCCTACAGCTGGGAATGCATTATTGCCATGCTGGTTTTCTTTAACCAGTAGCATAAGGAGAATGGTGTGTCAGTAACTGGTACCAGTCCCCAGCGGCTGTGATCCAGTCACTCACCTGAGTCTCGGCGCTGCTGACTGACTGCTGATCTGCCGCCAGCTCCGTGTCCAGCTCCGTTTTCAGCTCAGGCTCCGGGGCAGCGATCGGCGCCTTCACCTGCTCCTCGCCTCCTGCTTTCCCCTCTTTCTCCTCCTTCTTTCCTTTGTTCTTCCCCTTCTCTTTTTTCTTCTCCTTCTCCTCTTCTTTTTGCTCTTTTCCTTCTGTCTTCCCCTCGTCTCCTTCTTTTTCCTTCTTTTTCGCCTCTTCCTTCACCTTCTCCTCCTCCTCTTTCTTTGACTCCTCTTTGGGTTTGTCCTCTTCTTTCTTTTTCGCCTTTTCTTCTTTTGCTTTCTCCTCCTCCTTTTTAGCCTTTTCTTCTTTAGTTTTCTCCTCCTCTTTCTTTTTCGCCTTCTCCTTAGCTTTCTCCTCCTCCTCTTTCTTTTTAGCCTTTTCCTCCTCTTTCTTTTTCACCTTGTCAGCCTCTCTGGCTTTCTCTTCTTCCCTCCTCTTTGCTTTCTCTTCTTCTCTCTTTCTCACCCTCTCCTCCTCTTCTGCTTTCCTCTTTGCTTTTTCCTCTTCCCTCTTTTTCGCCTTTTCCTCTTTTTCTTTCTTCTTTGCAAACTTCTTGTCTACTTTTTCCTCCTCTTTCTTTCCAGCCTCTGCTGCCTTCTCTTTCACCTCGGCAGCCTCCTTCTTCTCTTCCTCTTTCTTCTCTGGTTTTTCCTCCTCCTTCTCTTCGGCCTGCTTTGCCTTCTCTTCCTCCTTCTCCTCTTTCTTCTCTGGCTTTTCCTCCTCTTTTTTTGCCTCGTCCTGTTTTATTTTGTCCTCATTCTTTTCCTCTGCTTTTTTCTTCGACTCTTTCTTTTTCTTTTTATTGCCCTTCTTCTCAACTTTTTCTTCCACTTTCTTCTTCTCTTCCGTCTGCTCTATTTTCTCTTCCTCTTTCTTTTTAACTTCTTTGACATCTGATTTCTCCTCCACTGCTTTCGTCTCCTTTTCTTCACTTTTCACTTCTTCCACTCTCCCCTCTTCTGTCTTGTCCGCCTTTTCCTCCTTGTCCGCCTTTTCCTCCTTGGCTTTCTCCGCCTCGAACCCCTCGCCCTCGGAGCACTGCGAGCGGCGCTTCAGGAACGAGGAGAAGAGGCGGGAGAGGCCTTTGCCGGCGGAGGTCCTGGTGCGAGGCTTCAGCTGCTCCTCCTCGGGGGAGGTGGCTCCATCGGCGGGCCCCGGCTCGGCAACCTGCTCCTGGGCCTTCTTGCTGGGCTGCTCCCCCTCCTGCTCAGATGCTGCCGCTTCCTGCTTCTGCTTATTATCCGGCTCGGGTTCAGGGGCCGCTCCGCTGCTCTTCTGCTTGCCCTCGGTGTCTGCCTCACTCACAGCGCTTGCCTCTGTTGTCATGGTAGCCACTGGGAAGGAGAGCAGAAAGGAGTCAGAGATGGAGAAAGGTCACGGCGCTGCACAGAGCATGATGGTGAACTATACGGCTTCACTTTGATCACAACCAGCAAGACATTTGACCGTTTGGCCTTTTTCACACATAAGACATGTAAACTTAAATCGCTTCATCAGGCGGTTAAAAGCGCCGGCATTGGGTCGTTCACACATTTGCCACTTTCTGTTCAGGTTTGTTGGCATCGTTTTTAAAGTGATGGACAGATCAGACAGGAAATAAAGAGGCACAGCCTTTTTTAAAACATGCGGCGGCTGAAAATGTTGCTTTTCCGTGTGTTTAAGTTGAAAGAACAGTGAGTAATATATTCCTTAGGGTTTACTGGCACCACAGCAACAGAGCAAATGTTATCATCCTGAGACAAGCACGACGCTCTGCCACCTGGTGACACCTTTTCTACGCCGACACTGATGCTTGGCAGACGTGAAGCTGACGCACCCTACAGATCTCTATCACAGTTCAGTTTTTCTAATCCCATCTTGTTATGCCATAAAATGGAAAATCAAGCAAGCAAACATGAAGCAGAAGGTGGGACCAAAGCCATCAGCCAGAGCTGAACATTAAAAAAACCGGTGATAGGAAATATTGCAACGACATGACTTTTGATACGTAACTAAAATAAGTTTGCTTTTCTATGCCAGTTTAAATAGCTTAGTCGTTGAACACACACTAAACAGAAATTTCTCTAAATGGAAAAGAACTTTAGAAAAAAAATTTATAACCCAAAAAAATTACTAGGGTGGAAAAGCCGCCCTGGTAGGAGCAGCAGCAAACACTGATGCATGGTCAGAGTGCAAATCTCAGCCACAGCTCATTTGACTCAGGCTGTAAACCATCTTAAAGGAGAAGAGTTTGAACTCTGGCTGGGCGTTATGAACCAAATTTCTTATCTCAATAATTTTTCCTTTAATCAAGATTTACGATATATATCTTGATATCAATTTTTTGGGTCAAGTAAACAACCAGATGGTTCAAATTTACGGTTTTTAATGTTAAATGCACTTTTATGAAGGATCATAAGAACATGTGCATTAGAACATTTCACTGAAATGAATCTATGTGTGCATTAAAATGTTAAAATATTACCATAACAAGGATACAGTTGTGCAAAATGCTAAAAAAGAGATACTTTCACTCAAAACAAACTAACTCAATATAAACGATATTCCCTCATCCTCTATCTCATGTGACAAAGTCTCGATACATCTGTAATTCTCGATTTATTGTCCAGCTCTAGTTTGAACATTTGGGTTATTCACTTATTAAAATACATTTTTGGATTAATCCAAACAAATAATAATATATCAAATTAATCCACCTCTATTATGCATGTCTGTAAACTGCAGAAGTTTGTATTTGAGCCGAAAGCGATATCTTAGCATAACTACGAAAATTTCTGTTTCAAAATCTTAAAGAGAAGATGGGAGGGTTCAAACATGACAAGGACATGCTCAGTCACCGCTGCATTACAAGGAAAGCAATGCATGTGTGAAATGTTTTTACAAACTGGATGGTTTACTCTTCACTAAGAAGAAAATGTTCTGTCTCGGCATGATTATACTTACAGGCTAAATGATGTGTTCATTGTTATGTTCACACACACACACACACACACATACACAGAGCTGGACCAACAAAAAATGAAAAAAAAAAGATAATCTAGCACTTAAGCTTCTAATGAACAGGGGAATGCAGCTACTCCACAAACACACACTCTGCATGCTCTCATTTTCACCGGCGGTATAATCAAGATGAATCTGCAATGAACACGCTGTGTACAGTAATCTGCATTGCTGTTTGAAGATATGATTAGCATAACAAACTTGTATAAAGCAAACTACCACCCACAGACTACCGTCTAGCTCAAGCACAGTTCTCACATATGAAACCATCTCATCACACAATGGCTTTCTTATTGAAGAATGCTGAGAGCCGATCGCAGACTCATTAAATCCCACCGAAACAAAGGAGGCATTCTGTTCTGTATCTGCCCATTAGCACCACTCAGGTCATCCTCACCACGCAGGCCTGGCTCTTCACATCACACGCACGCACCTGCACAGGTCATCCCACACACACACACGGACTAGACGGCATGATGATATACACGGTCAGGTTTCATGGTTTGCTATGATGGATTTCCAGACACATTGTCTGCATCTGAAGCAAATTTTTGTTTAGGTCATTTGTTAGAATTTCCTCTGTTGCATGTGCAAATGTTGTGTCTAACAAGTTTTAATCAGACTGTGAAGCATTGATTTCTTATCTAATAGATGACCAACTTATTATCAAGCAGTAAAAAGACGCACAGCCCCAAAGCTTCGAACCCTTAAGATTTAATGAATGAAATTTCGATTCAGTAATTTGGCAGATAGGGAACCCCCCAGCTGATACGGTGGCTGTTATGGAAGTGAGCTATCTATTTCAGTGTCTCAGAGCCAGGTCAGTTCTCCTCTTTACGACAGATATGCATCCTGTCCGGCCCTGTCTAATCGGTGACTAATGTGGTTGTGCTTGTCTCTTCCATATGTAGTTCAAGTCCCACCCTCCTCTGTGGTGGGGGGAGGGGGGAAATGCCAGACAGGCAGACAGGCCAATCTTCCAGATGTACAGGGCCGTCCCAAAGGGTGAATGTAGAATCTCTATACCACGCACTTCCCAGTGGCGCTACAGGACAGCAGGCGAGGAGGAGGGGGTACGCAAACAGGCCAAATCCTCTTTAGCCCTCCCATTGTTTGTGTCCAGTGACCAATAACTGTGCTGCACTCTATTACTAATCCTACAGACCCTTCCCCCCACCAGACCCCCCATAGGTCTATTCCCTACTTGGCCACATACACACAAACACACACACCTTTCTGCATCGATGCTCACGGCCTCCTCTGGGTGTTTTAATGCGCCGTCATCTCAATTCTGACTGTCAGGAAACAGACATGGCCCTAATGGACCAGCTGAGCTTGTGTCTGCTGCCTCCTCCATTTTGCGTTGCCCGTCTAACATCTCTGCTATCAGCCAGCTGAGCGGGGAGAACCCGAGCCGCGGCCGGCTGAGGAAGTCTCGACGTTCCATCAATCTCTCCTAATATGACAAATATTTCCTCTGCTTTAGTCTTACTGAGGTAATGAAATGTTGCCATGCCAAGTCCTGCTCTAAATAGCGTGCAATCAGCATCGGCGATGAGCTAAATTATGGATAAAGTAGGCCGCCCTCTAGGAAGAGGGAGCACACAGGGATCAGGTGCAAACACCAGAAGTGCAATTCAATGAGTTTTAATTACAGTTTCAAGTGCTTTTAATCAAATTTAATATTTAAGTAAGAGGACAATTTGCTATGTGATGAGATCTGATTTAATTCTGTGGATTTTCCTAACGGAAGCATTAATCTGTTCCCCGATATTACTCAAATTAAAACACAAAAAGCGGGAAAAATGCCTAATGACTCTGTCCTGATATAAAAACGTTTGCAATGGGATTATTTGCGTGTGATGCTGCTGCTGTGCATCTCTGTGTGGGTGTGGGTGTGTGTTCAACAAAAACCAGAGGAGAGGCCTGAATGAAGACGAGCTGCAGAGAGGAGGAGGAGGTACGGTGTATAAATAGCTACATGTGCGCAAGATTCAGGGACTCATTAGTTGGCCTTTATAGACCAGCTCATATCTATTTTTACCCCCAGTTTACCGCGCACAACGCGCTAATGCACATGTGCTAACGTGTGCACAGTCACAAACGCTCACATGAGGACAATTATAGCACTATTTTGTTTGTTTTTGAAGCTTTTTTTTGTTATGAACGCACACACTGACACTTCACTGAATTAAAAAAGAGACTTTTCTAAGGTTTTATGGGCACTCGAAAATAAAGAATGCATGTTTCCTGGACACAGAGAGTAGGCTTAAGGAATTAGAAGGAGTTTAGAGTTAATCAGCCCTCAAGTGACCAAGTGAGATTATCTCCATCTACCTGCCTACAGTATCCATCTCACTGTCCCCTTCCACTCCGATTGTCCGCCTGTGTGTGCATCTGTTGGTGTGTCTATGTGTGTGGTAGGTACAGAAAGCCCGCCGCTGCTGATCCGCTGTGCTGATTCACGGTTTTATGCATAGCTCCGCCTACCTGGCTGAAAAGACAACAGAAATGAAACGAAGGCCGAGATATCTGCCCGCGGCCACACTTTGACCACTATTACCCTCTTAAGTACACATAGGCACAAACACGTCACTCACACACCTGCGTATGTTCGGCCAGCACACTAACCTGCCCGGCAACACAGCGAGTACACGGAATTACTCCTCTTTAAAGGACAATTAAAATAAAGCACGACAAACGCTCTTCAACTGCGTGTCTTTGGCAGGAACACGCCTTCAGTTCTCCGCGTAAGCCAGTCCCAAACTCAGTTCTGCACTAATCGATATGCGCAGATGGTGTGTGAGCCTGATGCTGTAACATGAGGCGACATGGGAAAAGAATGAAGTGGCATGATTGATTTACTGTGGCTGCCCTGAAAGCAATTCAAGCATCACCTCAGCCTAAAAAGCCCGCCGAAGGAGCAGAGTGCTGCTCATTAGGACACATGATGACATTATGTTACCAAAGGGAGATCTGCAAGGCAGGCTTCAAAGTACTTTAAATGTTACTATAATGCCTATTAGGTTTTCTGTGTCTAAATAAAATAATACCATGATTGTGTATTAAAATTATCTGTGAAAAAATGATGTAATCTGGGACTTTCATTCGTTTCAATCCCCATTTCTCATTCATAAAAAACAGAGTAGAAAGACTGTGGAGCATGTGTGCTGTCACCTATTTAGTTCTGCTCGCACAACAGAGTAGTAGTCTAACTGTACGGATGCATCATAACTCCCAAAAGAGGATTACACCAGGAAGCTCCTCTGGGACCTGAATGACCTCACTCTCACAGAGTAGAGCCAAAAACATCCTTTAACATCACTCCAGCGGCCCAATGTCTTTACTACACAGCAGCATGGGGGGGCGGGGAGAGAGACCCTTGAGCACCCGAGGCTTATCTCTGTCATTTTTTAACCTTTGTGTTTACTTGTGTCACTCGTGCGAGCACTGGCCAGTTCTGTTGCATTAACGCGGCTCCGGTCTCTCCCTCATCCTCTCTACGTCATATCTGCTGCTCTTCACAAAAGATTATCTGACTATATATATTCAGCAGTATCATCAATGGAGATGAGGCTTAGTGGATGAGTTTCTATCGACTGCGTGTGTGTGTGTGTGTGTGTGCACAGGAACAAACACGTTCACATATGCCGCCCCTTCAGCGAAGATGGGTATTTTTAACCCATACAATCCTCAACGGTGCAAAAGCAAGAGATGTCAAGCAGAAAATGAAATGCAAAGCGGAGCAGCGTGGAGTGGGAGAAATAAAGTCTGAATATGTTATCTGAGCTCACATTTCTTGGAAATAGCTGTTTACAGAAGACCGTAAACTAATCACAAAGAGACACAGGTGCATCATCAGCAACATAAACTTATTTTCTTTCTTAGAGGAGGGGAACAAAACCATATTGAATGTTTTCTTTACTTCTATAATATATTTATGTTAGTATTCCAGGTTTAAAAGCTTTCATTGGGAAAAATAGCAATATAAACTTGCAAAGTTAAGGCTTTTAATAAAAACAAAAATCGGAATGAATGTCTCATACATGTCCAATACTTTTCCCCCCACACGTATACCATAATCCATGCACAAACAACACATCGCTTCCTCCGCAAGTTGGGACTACTTTTCCAAGCAAGAAGATGCTTCAGGTCGCAATTTCTATAAACACGATAATAAAAAAAAAGCATAGGCTACATCATTAAAACAACCAGAGGAAAAATAGCGGGTTGTGATAATTAAGCCTACAACATCCTAAATTCCAAAGCCTTTTTTTCTAAATATAGCCTCCACACAGTTGGGTGCTGTAACGGACCAACGTGCCAGGGTATTTAAACAATCTGTGTATGAAAATGGCGCCGAATGCACAACAAAACAAACACTGATTGGGTTCCGCCGCCCCGCGAACATTTATCTTAAAATGAGGCTTACCTACTCTAGGTTTGGCATCAAGGGGGAATAAAACAGCGCAAAATCCGTCAAAAATTCCGATATTCCGCACGTTCAGATGAGATAAAATGTTTCCGAGCGACACATGCTTTGTTGTGCTGAAGGTGTCCGATGCTCGTAAAGGGGTGGAGTCTGCCAGTGAGGCTGGAGTCGCAACTACCCAGCATGTCTCACAACTGCAGGGAGGGATGGAGACGCACACAACTTTCATACAGTCTGCCCATGTCACCCAGTATTAATCAGCAATGCAAATGTTTTTTTTTTTTCTAAGTAGAAATTAAAGTCCTAAAATTCCTCAATTGGCATTTTTCTCCTACAGCTCAGTTTATTTGTACAGCACCCTGACAAGCACTAGAAAATTCTCCAAGAGTGTAGCTGGAGAGCAATCATTAACAGAGTGCAATGTCCACAAACAGGAGGGAAGCACAAAAGGAGACAGTGATGTATTCCTTTCTCTGAGCTTTTTTGGCCCCAAAGGGTCCTTTACCCAATTAGTCAGATTGCTACTGAAATATATGCAGCTTAGAATTAATGAGCGAAGAAGCTGAAAATGTGATGCCAAGTACTCTCAAATTTAAAAAAAACAAACATATGCGTCTGATCACCCGCGCACGCGAACACACTAGCTGTCTTTATGAAGCCCGGCATGGTCCCCACCCATCTGCCTGACCCCATTAGGGCCATAAGGCTTATAGGCAGAGGGAGGTGGAGAGGGGGGGGGGGGGGTGCTGGAGTAAAGGGGTTCATTATTCTCTTTACAACACAGGATAAGGCACCATCTTGTGGCATGTCAGCCAGTGCCAGGTCACTCCTAGGCTATCCACTCGCTTTCCATTGAGGAGGAAATCTTACCAGTTTTACCGTTATTCCTTAAATCCAGAGGCTTTGAAGGCAGTGAACACTAAAGCTGGAGAAGCCAAATTGTGTCAAGAAACACAAAATGTCTTATCTGAGTTGCATTCGCTTCCTTAGACCTTGAACAAAGAGCAAACTGGCTGAAGCTGCAGTGGAGCAGCGCGCCAACCGGTGGCGTTAAACATTTACTAAAAGCATGACAGGAAGCAGGATACAAACAAGATAAAAAAATACACACTTATTGTAGATTATTTATGCCGAATATTACTTTCGTTTTGCACCATTTGTGAGGAATATGAGGAGGAGGCATTTAGTTGCTTGGAAACCCCTGCCCAACCCATGCCCGCTGCAAGGAGCAGGTGTGAAGCTGGGCCCAGGAGAGGCTAAAGAGAGACAGAGGGGAGGAGAGGAGCAGCAGCACTTACAGACCCACAGTCCCTTGAGAGAGTAACAGCGTGGAGCCAAAGACACTGAGACATCCCACTCCCCGCACTCACACAGTATAGACACACCCAAAACACTGATGCAAACATGCTGCTTCTCCTGCCACTCTTCCTCATTTGTTTAAAAGGCAAACATTCACACACGATGCTGCAGTGCATTACTCCAGCTGAGTGCTCGGGGGGAATGTTTGTTTGGAACATCTTTATCCCTCTCTGGCACCATCGTTCTGTGATTACATAACAAACCCATCACACCACTTCCACCCAGTTCATCTCCTTTAGCTTTTCAGCGCTGCATCTGGCTGACAATGGCGTCGCCTTTCCTTCGAATCGTATGGAAAACAACATGTGCAGCTTTAAAATAGCTTTAAATATGAAACTGGATTGCGTGCTTGTGACAGAGGCAGGGGTCGCAGGGGGTTTTTATTTGTGCTGAGCTCTCAGGAGCACTAACGGGATAGATGGGAACTCTGCATCAATATTCATAGTGCACCATTATGTTATGAAGAATTTATGAAGTGGGAAGGGCCCATGTTTCTACCCTTTTCTGCAAGCAGACTCTCAAGTTGAAGCATCTTACTCCTTCAAATGATTGAATTTATACTGTGAGGAATAATTGCATTACAATTTGAATTTTAAATTAAATTATGCTAAAACTTTCTACAGGATTCAGGATAAGATATGCATTTTGTGTAGCCAATTAACCTGCTGTCTGCATCCATTGATGTTGAAAAGCTACGAGTCCTAACAAAATCAAAATACTTCCACATCCCAGGATGTCATCTGGGATTTAAAATGATATTTCAGATACACAAAAGCATGCCTTGAGGGTCAGACTGCAATAAACAATTTGTGGCAGACATTCTAGGCCAACTAAGTTCGTGCTGCATTGTTTGATCATCATATGTCATGGGAATGAGCAGGTTGTGTTGGTTTGCATCGCCCCCTGGTGGAGACAGTAAATACAGCACGCAGGTATAATGTCAACATTTGTGCTGATGCTCTGTTTGAAGGTGAAAAATCTGAATAAATATCCGTTTTCTATTATTTTCTACAACATAAGAAACATAAAAGTTACCCTATCTCTCCCTCCTCTTCGTTCTACAACTTTTCAGTTCAAAATGCACTTCTACAAAACATGAGATCTGTCATTGAGGGCTCAGTCAAAGCTCAAATTCCAAATTCATAAAATTGTTTAAGATTAATAATGCTTCGGGAGGAAAGCCCTAGTAATTCTACTACGCCTTATCTGAAAAGTAAAATGCACGCAGCAACATGTGTTCGTGACAGATATAGATGTGTTTGCGTCGGAGGCCTCAGGGAGACACGGTCTCAATACCCTCCCAAAATGGTTGTGAGGGGACCAGCTTGCCCTGCTCTGCCAATTCAGCTGCAAGCTCTGACCAGGAATTTTATCCATCTTGTTCAGATCAACCATGAATAATCTGGGGAACTGTCAAGGTTAGGAAATTGAGGCTTCTTTCCCCACCAAAACTGAATAATAATGGATCAGTATTTAAATCAGTTATGATTGAAGGAGTCCACCTCAAACATAAATAAATAAAAGTAAATATTTTGATCTGGAAATAAGACCAATCAGCCTTTCATTCATGCTTGGGAAAAGACTTTCATTCAAATGACATAATATTTGGTACTCACATTAATTTCATGTTGTGGATGATTGCACAAGGCAGGGACAGCCCCAGATGGCCAGACAGGGTCAGGGAGCGGGAGAGACAGAAAAACAATGTCAGTTCAGAATAAACACTGATCCATTTGCTGGGACACATTACGTAAGATTCATACAATGAAATTACTGGAGAGGAATAACTTAACAGTAACATATTTAGTGACAGTCCTGGACAAAGAAACCCCCAAAGCAAGAAAAACTGTCAAAATTGTAGTAACTGACTGTAACGTGCTTTAATTTCACTTGAGCGTTTCTCTATGAATTTGTCCGAATGTTACTAAACTACATTTTACACTATTCTTATTGCTCCATCTTTGACTGCCATCTGTGCTTTAGTGATTTTAAGGCGCTGAATCCTTGGGCTGGGACTCTTTAGGCATCTCAGGTGTTTTTTGTTCGCTTGTTTTGCCGTGTAATTAAAAAGCTTCAGGGAGTTAAGCACCCTAGCCGCCTCTCTATTTTCTATACCGGCTAGCACCACAAATATCTGTGACCTCCTTGTGTTTGAATTAATCCTCCTAAATACGATGCAGTGAACTCTAACCGAACTGCCGCGGCGAGGAAGACAGAAAGGAGGAAGAAAATAAACGCCTTGCTAGGGAAAAGGTGTGCTGTAATAACACAAGCCGAGGCGTTCGAGAGAGCGAGTCATACCTGAGATGATAGATGGCTCCTCTGGGTACTTTCCCCAACTTTAGGTCGATGCCATAATTTCGATGTTTGCCTGCAGGTCAAGTTGGAAACTATCGATCAGGTTTCCACAGAGAGGCGATGACGCAGCCACAATGACGAAGCACTATAAGTAGTGATGGGTGGAGATCAGGGGTGGTAGCTTTGCTCAAAAGCCTTTGCACCGGGTTTCTGGTTGGTTTTTAAAAGGATACAGGCCACAGAACAGCATTTCAACTCACTCAGTCATAAACATGCCCGAGGTACTTTGATTTAGTTTCCAGGTGCTTCTGAAGGAATGCGCCCCAGCTTGTCGGTATTAGTATCGGCATCAAAGGAACGGGATCAAATATTAAAGTTTGCCTGGGCTGTTTGCTTTATGTCGTTTCTATCCGGCAAGAACTGATGTGAATTCAGTAGATTACGTTTCCCAGTGTTACTTGGGAGTTCCACGCCGGGGCGCTGTTGTGTGTAGAGTGCAAATCCCATTTAGTCAGCAATTAATAAAATGAAAGCAGATTCTCAAAATGTGTGAGAATATCCTAAATATGAAGCGAGGCTAGCAAAATTGCTTTGGTTATAATTATAAACAGCATTTTTTGTTTTGTTTATGTCAGCCCAAACAGAGAGCTGAAGCCGGCTGATAGAGAGCATATCAACATCAGTGCTATTAAAAAGTGATCCACATCTAAACCAGTGAAGGTTTCCAGGTTTGATTATAGTTTTTCCTGTAGGCTATAGATTGCTATGAACCTAACATTGCAAAAGATAGAGGGCTGGTTCAGATTGAGCAATTTGGTTGCATTTGATATGATGGACTTTCTTATATTGTTGATGAAGAGTCACCAAATAAAATGTTGTATCATTTTACATTAAAGTGTCTTACCTGGCTTATTCTGAAACATCTTTCATCTCTTGTTATTATTTTTCTTGCTCACATCATTTGAACCTCTGCTGAGCCACTTTGATTATTAAATTTAATATTTCTAAATTATTCTAAGTGGTGTCATTTCAGAAAAGTGTAAGTTAACTTATTATTCATTGTTTACACTGTAATAAAGCATTTGTAAACACTTTAGAAAGCACTTTTTCTTTAAGAATAAAGACTGTCAGGCACCAGTGACCACATAGATAGATAAGTGTCTTGCCTTTGGATACTTGGGATTTAGGGTCAAATTCTCTGAGTGGTCAATCTGAGGATATGACATGGACAATCTGAGTCTCCACTCAAGCACAGCGAATAACAACAGAACCAAAGAAAATGTACCACTAAGGTGCTGAAAAAGATGTTTGTTGTTTTTTTTTGTTTGTTTGTTTTTCAAATCAACTTTTACAAAACATCATTTTTTATTCTTTAGGCTACCGGTCTCTTTACACACACACACACACACACACACACACACACACACACACACACACACACACACACACACAC
>JAVQJG010070534.1:0-10014 GCA_036024015.1 Craterocephalus amniculus | reverse complement strand
TTTTGGTTTTTTTGTTTTTTTTGCTTTTTTTTTCAATACAAATTTAATTTTTTTTTGCCTTTTTTTTTTTTTTTTTTTTAAGTAAACAACGTTGGAATCTCCTATTCTTACCCGGAGTTCTTCCTCAATGTTCCCGATCTGGACTCTGTAAGTTCAACATTTTAGAATTGTTGTGTATAAGGCAGTTTTTGAGTATGTGTGATGAGTTAATCTGGAAGCACCTCATGTTTGGAAGCATTTTAAAGGATAATGCTGAATAAACAGCAGCTATGACATGTTGCCCAGCATATACAGACCCCTATGTGCCACACTTTACTGGATTGCAGTTAATCATCCATACGTCAGGAGCATCTGATTTCTGCTGTAATGCTCTAAGCAGTCCAGGTTAGCTCAATCTAAGCCCACTTTAGAGTAGATCAATATCCTGTTAGTGGACTGCTTTTATTCTGCTTTCATTATGCTCCTGTAAAACTGTTGAATTAAAGAAAAAGCCTTTAAGTGCCAAATCCTTATTCATCAAATCATCCAGGTTTGTTAGCTGTAAAGTCAGTAAGGTCTGTTATACAAACATATTGTTTCTGTTAAGGGAGTATAACTGAAATGCTGCAATATCTGAGTAAACCTTTGATATTTTATGCTCAAAAGTGTTTAAATTTGCAAATGAGATGTTGAGTTGTCCTGTATTTATACACAGAGGCACAAATAGAGACAGTGACCTCCTGCAGTTATGCTCTTGTTCTTGTTTCAGTTCATCGACACAATGATCAACATTAACATAACATCAGTATGCCAGGTGAGTGTTGCACCATTCATGTAATTAAAGCTTTCTGAACAAATTAACTTGAAAAATCGCTAAAATGCCAGTGCATCAGAAGTGCAGAAAACAGTCTTGATTGCATACATTTTCCTTTCAAGGTGAAATTTTAATAGATGCACTTTTTGAAGTAATTACAGCCTCGACTCTGTGGAAGGATGGATAGATTTGCTTTGACTCGAGGGTACTGCATTTTATTTTTCCACACTTTTTCTTGAAAAACACTCAAGTTCAAAGGAATGAAAAATGTCAAAGCCCAGGGGCTGTTTTAAAGTGTTTTAAGGTGCTCTTATGTAAGTCTGTTTGGAGACCTGCAGCAGGGATGATCTTAAATGTCCGGCTCAGTCTCAGAATGCACTCTGTAGACTCTACAAACTTTGATTCATGTGTTTATCGTGTGTCTCCCTGTGGTGTCTGAGCCAGCTTTGAATAATTAAGTTTGTCTAAGTGGATTCAAATGGCCCAGATAGTTTGCGATCCACTGACAGTTAGTCCTGTGAAAACGCGCACACAAACGGTTACATAAAACACAGTAAGTCACTTGTGTCCCAGTTCTCCATGTTCAGCACTTCCCTGGGCAGCAGCTAAAGTCAGCCCACTCTCTTAACACTTAATTTATGTTATTCAATATTTCTTTAAATGGCTCCCTCATGCCGACATTTACATTTCCTCTCGCTTATTGTCTTGCTTGTGTGGCCACCTCTTCACACGTCTCCCACACACCTGCCTGTTTACGAATGCTCACTTCCACACACAACCTAAAAACAATAACCTTTTCTTTAAAAAAATCCGCCTGAATCTTTAACTCTGCATTTTTAACTTAATGTTTCTTCTTTTTTCCAGATGACACGTCTTGTTTTACCCCGAATGGTTGAGAGGTGAGTTTGTGAGACATTTGTTATCTAAAACACAGCACATGCCTGTTAATGTTTATTTTTTAGTCTATAAGGTGTTTAACAGATATAAGAAAACAGTTAAGGTCTTTTCTAGAGACTCCATTGACATGCTTATTTTATCTGAGATGAACAGTCCTCTGAAGTGCTTGAAGTGCTTCTTTACTTGACATTTAGTTTAGTTTACACAATGCTGTTAAAAGCCTGTCAACACAAGATCAGTCTGTTTTCGTTCCACAATAGTCTGGAGTGTTGAATCATTGCTTGTGGTGACATTCTTGCACTGACGCACCAGTACCTTTTACTGTTTTACATCAACTAGAAATAATTGGTTCTAAACACATGACTGAGGAGGCTGCTTAACTATCAGAGAAGGCTACAGCAACTAGGTGCCTGCTGACTACAGCATCATAAACACATCAAAAAGTGCATCTATCACTGCCACAAAGAGTGACAATAGTTTCTGCACCGTAAATTTGACTGTAATTTGTCTGCAAGCTTCAGATCGCTCGGTACACATATCAAATGCAGCATGTTGCTGCTCGTCGTCAGAGTTGGAGGATTCAGGGGTGTGACTGATGAAATAACAAAGGAGAAATATTCTGAAATGAATGAGGTGGAAAATGTATTTTTTGTGTCCCATTAATCTTCATTTGCAAAGTTTCAGATTTAGATGTCATAAGAATCGAGAGCGGCACATTAATTGAATACCTCCTTGATATCATGTACATACATCAAGGAGTTATTCATATATACTGTATTTCTTTGTGAAGGATCTGAATTACTAAAGCATGCAGTACAAAGACTAAATGCATAATTTCACTGATATATGAAATGGATCAAATATACACTGTTAGATGAACATATACTGTTTGTTGAGTAGTTTTAGGTATGTGATCGTGTCTGTCCTAAGATTGCATTCATATACAGTCCACAGGAAAGTAAAGTAAACCCTCTTTCAGCTCCTAGTTTTTGCTACATTTGTTTTTTCTGTCAGGACATTATAGATAATCTTTTTGCCTGGGAGTTAAGAAATACAACACATGATGCGTTACATTATGTCATTGTCATATGTAATATGTAAATAGCAGCAAGAAGCTGCATATTAAATCCACTTTATTATTTGATCAGCAAGTCTGAACACCGCTATAAAAGCAGAAGTTGGATTAGTTTGGAATATTCAGGTTTTTGGTGACACAAAGCCCTGGAGGAAAGTCATCAGTAATTATCTAAGAGGAGCAGTTGTTACTGCCCATCAGTCTGGGAATAGCGATAAGGCCATTTCCAAACTATTTTAATTATAGCTTGTTTGATAGGGTTGCCAGGAGAAAGACTCATCTCACAAAAAAAAGAACATGACAGCATGGCTTAACTTTGTGTTGTTGCGGCAGAACAAACCAGATAACTTGGGAAAATGGTGCTGTGTGTGATGTTTAGTCATCAAGGACAGCACCTCATTTTGCGAAAACCAACCCCAGCCTATGAGCAGAGACACGTTAAGCAGCGTGCTAAAGCAATGCTGATATCAGCTCGTTTAGGAGTCGGCAGTGAACTGATCTGTATACTGATGTGTTCTACAGTCAAACACGAGGCCATCTGTCTGATAATAAAACTGTGGCTAAATTGGGTCAAGCAACAGGGTTATGAGCCCAGGCACAACAGCTGATTTACATTAGGAACGGCTGGGGAAGAAGAGTTGACCCTGCCAAAGTCCAGATTTCCGACTGAAGTACTGCAGTAGGATGGACACACATATGGGCTTAGAGGAGAGGACCTATAGTTCTCCACAACAACACGAGCAGCTATTAACAGCGGACACAGAATTATTTCTTAAGTGGTTGCAACAAAAATCTGGTTCCCATTTATTTAGTCATGTGTCTTTTCCACATACTGCTTCTTCATTGTTGCTTAATTTTTGCAATAAAAAAAAAATCCAGATAAATATGTCATGTTCTGCCATTCATCTGAATCTGAAGCTACATTTTCCCTTATTTAAAGGCCTGGTATCCATCTTAGGGAAACTGTATATAAGGTATTCATATATATGGGTGATGTGCGGATGTCATGCTGGTAGATGCTGGCGGGTTACATACTTAAATATACACAAAGTTGCTTCTGTTTAATGTTACTGAGTAAATCTATCGGGGATGGTTTTTGCAGACTGCCACCCCCCCTTTTTTTAGAAAAAAAATCATCCATTAAAGGTTGCTTGAAGACACCACAGACTGGAGCAAAAATGTCATCAGATTGTAAACATTTAAGTATTGATGTTGCTGTATCTTTGATCTCATCATTATCCACCAGCTCTACTTTGATGTACTACGAGAGCAGTTTTGGCTCAGCATGCAAGTACACGTACCACCATATTCTTTTATCTTGCCGGGATTGATTTCAGGCTGAAGTGTCTGTTGCACACACCCACCCCTTTTCCTCTCATATGTGTTTTTTTTTTTTTTTTTTGTCTTTTGTTTTTTTCCTCAGTTTAAAAGTGTATTTGCTTGTTTTGGGTTTCCAGGAAAAAGGGGGCCATTCTCAACATCTCATCTGCCAGTGGGATGTACCCTGTTCCTCTCCTTACTGTCTACTCTGCCTCCAAGGTAATTGCAGTACATGGTGCATGACCTTTTCATCAAGCCTTACCTGAGGGAATACCTGCAGACAGTGCCCAGCTTCATAAACAGTTTGCATGTTAACATGCACTGTAGCCTTTGAGGAGAATTCAGTCTTTGTTCTCGCCTTATGAATTATGCTTTGTAATCCACCTTCATACACTCATGCTAAACCTGATCGATATGAGTCAAACATTTGCTAAGATGTAGCACTGAAAGGACAGACTATCTTTTTCCTTTTTTCTCACATAACTCCTGCTTGTGAATAAGTTAGTGAATAGGTGTGTTCCCTCAAGTGTCCAAATTCTAAATGTGGTTACATGTTTCTTTCACTGTTTGCCGGTGTTTTATACTAGTTCAGCTTGATATACTAAATCATGCTTTTTCAGTTCAACTGTTTTTTATATTAATTTTTTAGAATTTGACATCAACTTATTTCTGCTTTTACTATAAAAAATAGGCATTTGTGGACTTCTTTTCACGAGGACTGCAAGCTGAATACAAGAGCAAAGGGATCATCATTCAGGTAAATGATGCAATGAATTTAGATTTTACGCTATAGGCCCACATTTTTTAAGTAATCTTTGTTTTTTCCATTGGTGTATTCATTTATGCATCATTGCAACTTTAGGCTGAAGGACTGTATGTCATTAATAATCGTTAACTTACTAAGATTTGCACTTAGACCCTGTGCAACATCATATAATCATTCTGTTTTCTTTTTTTTGTCTAGAGTGTTTTGCCATTTTTTGTTGCAACCAAGCTGAGTAAAATCCGACGGCCCACTCTGGACAAGCCCAGTCCAGAGCGCTACGTTGCAGCAGAGCTCAACACTGTGGGGCTGCAGACTCAGACCAATGGCTACCTACCGCATGCAGTAATGGTAAGCCTGGGAAAATGAAATGGGAGCCCAGACTGTAAAATAAAATTCTGGCTTTATTTAAGATAAATTCTTACATTCAAGAATATTTAGTTAAAGTTCAAATAAATTTTGATTCTAAAGATAGCAGCCAGCAAGCACTTGCTATGTGAGGTCTGCGGGTTGTTCCTACCAGAGAATCACACCTCTCTGAACTTTGTGTTTGGACTCTAAAAGTTCCTTGTTTTCATTTTTGTTTTTATTCTCCGTATTGGTCTTGCATGCATATTCATGTAATTCTGTCTCTTTCGAATCATGCAGTTTAAAAGAAGATTGTCTAAGGTGAAAAGACAAAAGACTCCAAATAGAGTGGGGAGTACATTCAGATAAACCACTTTTTTCCAGATTATATTGAACTATAACCTATTTTGGGGCTCAGTTTTACATTGAATAAGTATATATTTTATAGTAAAACCAAGGTTTTAAGCAAGGCACATTTATTTATATAGCATTTATCATGCATAAGTTGACCCAGCGTGCTGCCTTCACAGAGTAATGTGTTAGGTGGTTTGTTACGATGCAGACAGAAGCAACTGTCTCTGCTTGCTTAAAAGACAAAGTTTTTTTTTATTTTTGTGTGTGCTAAACTGACAAAAAATTTGCTAAAACATGCAACAATTTAAACCCTGCTGCAGGCCAGATCCTCCCCTGCATTTTCCTTCCATGTATATAATAAGCATGAAAACTACAATCTGCCTCCTGCAGTCTGAAAAGCTGTAAAGATGGAGCACAGGTTCAGCACATGGGCAATGCAATTTCAAGACTAGAGATTTCTCTGTTGAAATAATGGATCAGGTGCAGCATGACACGTTGTCAAGGTAGTAAAGGTATGTCATGGCAACAGTGTTCGAACCTCATAAGGCTGTACTTTCACTTCTTACAAAAGAGCCTTCTTCCAGCTCATCTCCATTTAATGAATTATTTTGTTCCAACAGCTGCTTTTAGCATCTGTGAAAACACAAACACCCTCCGAAATAATGGAGTGGGGATGCTTCACCACCTTTAAGTATTGTCTGCATCCTAACATCGTAATTACTCAGTGGAGGCATGCGCTTCAGAAATGAGAGAGAAGCTGAAGGTCTGATTTTGTTGAATGCCTGTCTTCATTCATCAGAGGTCAGTAAGACACTCATTTGTCTCTCCCCAGTTCTCCCACGGCGTGTTCTACAGCAGTGGACTGTGTGACCTGAATATCAACAATCATGTTTATTGATTTAGAAATACAAATAACCACAATTTATAATGGCATACAGGTGGTCGATGCATCATATTCAGCATAAATAAGCTTTTATTAATCCTGTGCCAATGTTTTTTTTCCTTCTTTTTTTTTTTTTCGCAGATAACATAAATTCAGCACAGATGTTGTCTGCAGTCAGTCCCCTGTATTTTACAAACAACAAGCGGTGTTGTGATTATCAGATAATCCCCCTCTCCACAGTGGTGTAGCACAGTTCTGCACATTTCAGTTAAAAGCCTCAGTTCAACATTATCTCATTTAGACTGCTGTAAAGCCGCAGTCTGCAGCCTTCTAAAACGACACATGTTCTGTCAGCTCTGCTCTAGCTTGTTTTTTTTTCACTTGTGTAATTATAATCACACAGCATAAGACCTCAGATAATAAAGCCGAATAGATATGGACTCAAGTGAGATCAGAGTGTCCTTGAATAGACTTACAAGCACAAATGAAATCAAGCGTTGAAGTTAAAGTTTCATACAAGCGTAGTTTAAAGTTCCGTCTTCTTTGACCGAACAGATGGTGTAAATGTTTGGTGATGATGCCGCACAGCTTTGTCATAATTTTCTGCTGGATGTGTGTGTCTGCAAATCAATCAACCTCAGCTGCAGAGCTTGTAATGAGGGTGTATAACTGCAGCAAAGATTTGCTTTTGAAGTGTGAAAGATGTCCATCGTTCATTCATTTAGACACATTACGTTTAATAATATGTGATAACGGGAAATTTGTTGCTAAATCAAAGGGCATTTAAAAAGACACAACTTTTTAATTTCTATCTAGACTGACACAGAGATGTAATGAACCTTTAAGTTTCATGAAATTTGTTTGTAATTATTCTTTTCTTCCTATTATCTGCCAGACAAATGGATAAATGGAAATATTTACATGCTTCCTCCTCGGCTTTCTGACATAACATTGGAATTTATTTAATGTATTTGAAATAAGTTTGTGACACAGCATAAATCTGCCCTGCTCTGACTTTAAACTGCACACTCTGATCAGCTTCCAATGACATACGGTTGCCAGGGAGGCTGTAAAATTTAGTCTGACTCACCTGACTTTGTAATTAAAGTAGAAGAGACTTTACATCTGTAATTTAACTGCCCACTTATGCGCCATATTTCAACTGCTCACACATTCACTAAATTTATCTTTGCACCCCAGAGACACAAACCATCTGCGTATAAAAAATAATTTAAAAAAAACAAATGATGGGATTGTTTTTGGAACTTCTGAAGGAAGCATCGAGGGAGGGTTTAAAAACTGCCAAAACAAGGACCGGAGTTTTACGATCCCTCATATCTACCGAAGGGCTTGCAGTTCAGGCTTAATTAGAAAAGGCGTAAGCATCAGAATGGCCCAATTACTTGAATTTGTCTTTGTGCAAACACGCTTGCAACAGTGGTTACTCCTGTGGGTTGGAGATTAATAATGAATGCTAATCTGTTATTTGTAAATGCCACCAGCTGACCATGTAATTTCCCTCCGTAGGGTTGGGTGACTACAGCTTTGCTCCCTGCCAAGATGCTCAACAGCTACGTGATGGGGATGGGTATGTCCCAGCGCGCTCGTTACCTCAAGAAGCAGAAGCAGGGATAGATGGATCGGCGGAGGCTGCAAGCTGCTGTAGTGGCAGACAGAGGAGGCCAGCTGTGCTAATGACTCATCCAACTACAATCATCATCATGGACCAAGCAGAGAAAATGTGACACTTTCTGGGCAACCTCTCCGTTTTCCTCCCTCTGATAGTGATAGTGAAAGATGATGTGAGCTGGTATCTTAGCACGGTACATGTGTTTAATTCAAACAACTTGTGTAAAAACTATTGGACCAATTGGCAGTCTTTGTTGAGTAAACGGCTTTAATGGAACATTGAAACTAAAACCAATACCCAGAACTGACCATCTGTCTGAAACGTGATGAGAAATGAAGCCCATTTGATTTGTGTGTGATTTAACGGCTATATGTGTGTGTTTGAGGCTGCTGTGAGTGTAGCTTAATGTCATTTTAATAAGGCATTGGAGGTAGTGCTTACTGTTTTGAAGGCACTTAAAGAGATGTTAGGATTGGAAGACAGAAGTCAGTTTTTGTCTAGAGTTCCTGTGAGACATTGACACAGTCATTAATTAATTAACTACTTGTTTTCTTTTTTGAATTGAATATCTTTCGTGTGTGAAGGAGCTAATTCTGTTATTTAACCAAACTACATTTCACTATTAAGAAACAAATCACTAATTCAATGAAGAACAGGCTTGGAGGGAGAATATCTAGTGAAATATAAAGATATGTTTTGTTTACTAACTAAATTCCATTTCCAAGTCATTCTTAGTTTGCATCAGTGCTCAGCACGACCATCTCATCTGAGATTCTAAAAAACTTGCAGAATTCCGGAGTGATGAGTTTGGAGATTTTCGTGCAGGTTTGACAGTTAAAAATACATTTATGTCTGTCTTTTACCATCACTACTGGATTTATTCAAATACTAAACCAAGCCAAAAATGAGATGCGTTAAACAGAGAAAATACATTTCTGATTCATTTGTGATTTCTATGAAAGGGTTTGAATTTGTTTCTTTGTGTTGTTTTTCCAGCACATATCACCAGACTTGTCCCCACTCATGTTCAGTCTTTAACTCATCTGTGTGCCCGATGTGAAAGTTTGTTCTTTTCGCTAATTGATATAGTGCGAATTCCAGTGTTGCTTTTTGGGACCAGTATTTGGGGAAAGTAGATGATTGATGCACTCTTGACTTTGCATTTGTGTTTCCTGTTATCAATAAATAGAAATTTGAAATAACATTACTTGTTTATTTTATTGTAACTTGTTTTCTGTCTAACCATCCTTGCTGCTTTTATTTGTTATCAGGTTCACATATGTCTGAGCTTTAAAACTACAGCACTGACTTATTTTGATAGATGCTAACGCACGGTTTGGTGTATGCTAATGTGGGCCAACACCAGAATTAGACAGTCTGCCATTACAGAGGTGATATTTCTGTGCATGCAAGTAGAACATATGAGCATCAGATAATTTTTTTTTGTCAAATTCAAGGCGATCTGGAAGAACTTGCACATTTCTTGGCTGAAAATTTTATTTGTGGTTCAAAAGTGATTGCAAAGATCTTAGACATAAACTTCATGAAAATTGCCGCTGTGTGTGACGCTGAGGGGGGGAGTGGTTGGCACTGTGGTGGTGGCGGTGTGTTCACATAGGGGAGGAACACCAGACACACAGAGAGCAAAGATGACAAGTCAAGGCAGAGGAAACACTGGATTTTATTCCCGACAACAAAAACATAGTGAATTTGGAGGTTATCGTCAGGGGAAATGCAGCTGGAAGGGGTGGCCAAGTCTGACATGGGAGGAGCAGAGCGGGGTTGGTTCTGGGAGCAGAGCAGAGCTGAGGACTCTGCTCCAGGAGACTGCGGGACCATGGACGTAGTTTTGATTTCAGAGGTGGGGGGGACAGAAGTGTTTTTCATTAAACTAATCTTTCAGCTTACTGTGACTTCTAGTGTTTGTTTTAGTTTTCTATCGCTACTTTTA
>JAVQJG010070531.1:0-19748 GCA_036024015.1 Craterocephalus amniculus | reverse complement strand
CCTAAGAGCCATGACTCAGCACTTCCTACGAGCCACGACTCAGCACTTCCTACGAGCCATGACTCAGCACTTCCTACGAGCCATGACTCAGAACTTCCTACGAGCCATGACTCAGCACTTCCTACGAGCCATGACTCAGAACTTCCTACTAGCCATGACTCAGCACTTCCTACGAGCCATGACTCAGCACTTCCTACAGGCCATGAAGGATGTGTGTGTGTGTGTGTGTGTGTGTTACCAGGCTCTACGAATCCGGCCAAACAGGAGAACATTCCTGGGGGGAAAACCTTCTTCCTGCCCAGTAAGCACTGGTTCCCGTCAGGATGCAGCACCAGCATGATGACCACGGGGTCTGCAAGCAGCGGAGACGTGAGGGCATCGCCTGCAGCTCGCATGCAGCTCGTCGGTCCCAGCGCTGCCTGCATTATGTGCGTCTACACCCAGCATCCAGCCTGCCAAATTGCTAACACACCTCCGCTGCTAAAGGCCATCCAACAAAAACCGGTTGTGTCTACTTCTTATTTACTAACAAACTTAAATCCACTTTATTTTAATGAACTTTGTTTAGTTAAACCTTACTGTCTGTAGTGTAAAACATTTATCTTGTCATCAGAAAATGTTAAAATTCATTTTTTTTCCACTTCTGCCCTCATTTGTGTAAAGGCATAAAGAAAAGGAGAACTTACAGACGCTACATGTCTGCTACAGGCAGAGTGTTTTTACCCAAACTGTCACTGATTTGTTAGGAAAAATTAAAAAAAAGGTTAGTGTGGAAAGCTGAGGTAAATTAGCAAATGAGCCCCATCCTCAACCATCGGACATGTTTGCAGATCCTACAGACATACACCCTGTGCAGATCCAAACACACCGACACGTCTGAGCTAAGTCACCATAATTCTTCCAAACATTTCATAGCGATTCTCGTCGAGGCCACAGGTCTGTAACCTTTGTTTGATGCTGGACAGGGAATCTTTGGAACAAGAACAATAGTAAAGTCAGCAATTGTTCCCGTTCCGAGGATTATTATGTTGAACCATAAATAAAAGCAACATATTTTAATAATGTTGATATTTAGCCTGGACTCTCCAGAATGACTGTGTGAGCAGTCGTTAGCGGAAACAGCTTGTTCCCTCCTCTAACCTGGGGAAATGATGTTTGTAGTGAAACCTTTTCAAACCAAACAGCAGCCTTTAAACCCGACAAGCTCATCTCAAACTGACAGGCTGGAGGATCTGATCATAGACACGCATAATAAAGGCTGGATCGCCCCCGGGCGGCCATCTTACCACAGGCAGCTCCAACACTGATCTAATGGGACATGGAGTTTATAAATAACAGAAGTTGCTCAGTTTGCTACGATTTTCAAACCACTTGATGTGTTAGAAACGTCAGAAATGTAGTTCCTGCAGACTTATGAATAATTATAACTAAGGGCGGGACGATCCATCGATCTGTATCGATACATCGATTGTATGGTCAATGATTCAATGATATCGATCCAAAATCCGAATATCGGACAAAAACTCGATAGAGTAACCAGTTATCAAACACACTTTTATTTTGAAAATATTTTCTTTTAAACTAGATGTTAATCCCAGAGCTCATTAATATAGAAAGTTTAAATGATGATCTAGGTGCTTTTAGTGATGAATGGAAGTAATTATGATCAATCACTCATTATATTGGTTTATATAATTTCATATCGATCGGAGGATCCTAGATCAAATCGAATCGAAATCGTATCGTGATTGAATTTGAGATATCGGCAAACATCGAATCGCTGTATCACTATATCGATATAATATCGTATCGTGATCAAACCAGTGATTTCCACCCCTATGAATTACAGAGGCTCTCTAATCACCCTCTTTTAATTCAGTGAAACAACTTTTCGAACAAATACCTGAAGCTGGTTAGAACAGCTAACTATGGATGATACATCCAAGGTTAAGATGTTGTTAGATCAATTTCACTATTTTAACTTTTTCTGGTCTTACAGTTGCTGCTCACAATAACTCAAACACATAGTTGAACAAAATGGTTTTCCCAGGATGCAGTATCTTAACCACACCTTTCTCTGAGCTGCTCCGAGTTCTTCTCCATGCTCTCGTTCTCTGCAAACTCCATCAGCTCGCGTGCGGCGCGGCCCATGTTGACGGCGGTGGGCCTGGCCGACGTCAGATGACAAAGGGACTCCCTGATGAAGTTTACAGGGTCATCACCCCCGGCGCCCGCCCGCAGCTCCACCGCCAGGCTGAGGCAGCCGACGATGGCGATGGCTGGAGCTCCACGCACCTGCAAGAGGAAAGGAAAGGACGGTCAAGCCCTGCATAGTTATTATTAGGGTTGCATCAATACCGGTACAGATCCCAATTTATCATGCAGAATCACTTGAAATTTTAGTTTAGTATGTTGTCATTTTTATTTTATTTTTTATCTATTTCACCATCATTTGGTGTAAAAAGTCGAGTAGAAAAAAAAACCTGTCTTCCAATTTATTGCATTTTTTAAGCATGGTAGAAGTATCTGTATCATTACTCGGTATTGGCAAGTACTCAGATTAGTATGGGCATCTATCGGTTTGGAAATAAGTGGTATTGTTGCATCCCTAGTTTTTAGTTTAATTAAAAATAACTATTACTTTTTTCCAGCACAGATTTGTAAGTGAATGAGTCAGAACTTACTACATCAGCCTGTACTGGTATGATACAATCTGTTTAAGTCATGCGACTCTGCCATTATGACATCACCCCCGCTTTGTGGCACATTCCTTCACACATGCAAAAATAATCAAAACTACCAGCAGCGCATATGGAAAATCCAGTCAAATCTGCGTTAAAACCTGAAAAATATCCTAATCTCTTCCAGAACTTGAATCTTCTGCGTCCTCTCTACTTCAGGGATTCAGGTATGGAGAGATACACGAGCTGGAGGTGTCACTGAGCATGCAGAGAGCAAAAAGCGAACAAAAACCCTGGCAAAGGTCATTAATAATTCATCAATAATCGCCCCCAAAGAAAGAGGAGGGGGGCGGGGGGGTTCATGGGTGGATGGCGCTGCAGATACCTGCTTTATCGCACATGATAATGTGAAAACTATAAATAAAGGATGGATTGGGGAAGCGGTGGGCTGGATAATCAGATGGCCGTGGGAAGGTTGATGGAGGTGCATCTGAGACAAAAATCAGGTTACAGGCCGAATGTGGGTGAGCGCGTGCGATAGCGGCGGCGAAGGCACAAAAGAACCGATGGAAAACGCAGGCATGACGGGGGATGGATGCACATGCAAGCGGGCGCGCGGGGCAGACAGAGAGAGGACTGCATAAAAGAGAAGATCGCCTCCCCCCCTTCTTCCTCTTTTTCTTACCTTCATGGACTTGATGGCCTCGTAGGCATCCTGCACGCAGCGGATGTCATCGTACACCGTCTGGTGTGGCAGCAGCAGCTGGTTGAGGATCTGCAGAGAGCCGGTCCGGTAGCGGATCGCTTCCAGCGTCATGACCGAAAAAAACGAAGAATGGAGGAGGGTGGAGGTAGTGGTGGTGGCAAGGGGGGGGAGAATAAGACCAATGGACCGGTGCGCACAGACGCACGCGCTCACACAGTACCTCACGCTCACTTTCTTTAACACACTCGGACAAACACGTTGAAGTGACCGCGGCCTGGCTGTCGGCGGTCCCGGGAGGCGTCGCAAAGAGAGGAAGGAAAAGTGTAGCAGGGGGAGGGTGGAGGGGCGCGTGCAGGAGGGGAAGGGGTCAAAAAATGAAAGAAAGAAAGAGGAGAGGGTCTGCTCTTGCTGTACAGGAGGATAAAGGGGAGAAGAGTGAAGGAAGGGCTGGAAACCTTCACACACACTGACAGACGAGCAGGAAGGCAGACACGGAACCACGTGCTCAACCGAGCAGGAAGAGCTCGCGGGCCACGCCCACCGGAGTCTCGCGGGTGCCCGATTTTGTGATCAAGGCTCCCCTCCTCTGGTTTCTGTGCAACCCCCCCCCCAGCCCCCTTTTGTCTGGGGAAATTTCACACTCACACACTTTATTAGCATAACAGCAAAGAAGCACCCCCCCCCTCAACAACAGCGCGCGCGGACTGATAAAAGGGGTCTATTTTTGGCTCAGATTTTTTTTATTGTCTTAGCCCTTGTCTTGGAAACTCCCAGAAAACCCACTAATGGGTTAACATATGATCACTGCCAAACCATTGTTTCCTCTAATGTATGTGTTCTGTATATAAACAAAATATGGTTTATGGCATCTAATCCATTATCAGGAGAATTAACAATTGATTATCGATTAATCATTAATATTTCTATATTAAAATTCAGTATTTATCGCCTATATTTAAATGAAGTGAAAGTAGGAAAAACATAGTGTTTCCTTATTTTAATTTTAATTATAAGATGAACGACTCTTGTGGCAATTAAATGGGATTCATTCATTGGAAAATATGCTGTTCTTTACGACTTCAGTACCAGTCTAAAGATGCATTCAATTAATTGATTAAAATCTTAACGATCAACTAATTATGTCCATCCCTAGTTTATAAACAAATACAAAATAACAAAGGTGTTTGCAAGCTGATCCATCATCAAGATATCTTTCAGGTCAATGACAACACAAACTCGCAGCAGATGTTTCATCATTTTATTCATGTTGACACCAACCTCATTCATATGATAATAAAGCCTTAACAATCAGGCCGTCACACATTCCCACTTAGAGCAGCACCAATCATCATGGCTTGCGCTTAAAAATAGAGACCGAGCATATAATGCTGTAAATATTCTGCATATATAAATACATTTATACTGATTGCCCTTTCGTGACATAGCAGATTTAAAAAAAAAATGTTGCAGATTCAACAATGAATGAATAAAACTGCTTTATTAGATCAGGAGAAAAGCCTGAAAAAATAGAAATGAGTAACTTTTTAAAAAGAAAAATGGAGTGTAGGAATAAAAACTGAAGGAAACGAAACAGAAAAGAACTAATTAAACCAAGCAGAGAGAGTGTGTGTCTGTGTGTGTTTGTTGTAAATGCAGGAGTGTGAGTCACCCCTAGGACAAAATTTAACAATATGTCCTTCTTTCTCTGTCCTACCACACTGAATGCTGATGAGCTTGTTGTCATGACAACAGGATAGCCTCAGAGGCCAGGAGGTTATTTGAAGAGTGGGGTGTTGCGAATTTGTTTAGGATGAGACAGGGGTCAAAGCTTTAGTTTTATTATTATTATCTAAAGGGAGTGCAGATTTTTTTAAAATTATCTACAGCTGCTACAGTCATGAATGCTGAACTCGTCACTGGCTTTATAAAATCTCCACATTTGTGTTGATTACATCACACAAATGCCTTCATTAACTGTCTTTTTTGTGTTTATATGAAAGCGCTACACAAATCTAGCGAAAAGAACTTAAAAACAAAAAACAAGAGTAAAACTTCAGCATCAGTTTTAGTAAACAATTATCAAGTTCAGAATCCCTCATGAAAATAATAGTATATCTTTCATTTTCATTACATGACTAATGATTTTAATAGACCAGAAGAGTTTGCATACCTGATTTGATTTCATTCATCTATATAAAACATCTAAATGAAACTAACGGAAACAGCAGCTACTGTTCACATCGAGGAGCTAAAGGAATAAAATCCAAATAAAAAGAACACATTAACTCAAAGGTATCCCACACCAGCCATGTCTTGCACTTAATGTGCGGTGGTATGTATCAGGTGGTTTATATTTGCCTTGTTTCCAATCATTTTGCCATATACACAAGCCGGTTATAACACACAGGTGTGAAGTCAACAGAAACATTTAGATTTGCCAGCTGAGGTTGTTGCATTGTTTAAGCTCTCACCTCCTGAACACATCGTTCGTGGACCGAGGCTTTACCAGGCTGGGATGTTGCTTTGTAAACAGTGACCTACTCAGTCTGCCTGCTTTGGACTGCTTCTGGATAAGCATTTACTAACATCAGTGTAATATATTTATCTGCAAAACCCACCAAACAACCAAGGATCTAACGGAGTAAATAAACTTAAGGCCATTATTATTATTATTAATATGATCTTCATCATCAATTTTTAGCTAATGACTGGTCAAAGTTGTCAATACATCTACAGAAACCCAATGAAATGAGGAAAAAAAACAATTAAGTGATCTTTTTGTATAATAAATAACTAAAGACAAATTAATCCTGAAATCCCTTACAGTTGGCTACTGATGAGTCTTTATTATTTTCAATTTTTATAAAATCTCAAGTAGCTTTTGTTCTTCATTAATTTTTGAGACGCAGGAAAACCTAAAAGCATTCCCGTAAAACCGCCTCAGACGTATAAACCACTAAGTCAACACTAATGACCGTCAAAGTTACATTATTTAAATCCATCTTAAAACAAACATTCCCAGTTGAATCAGTATCTAAACTGCAAGGCAGAACAAATGCATCAAAGACGAATATTAATGAGTACTCACTTGGCTCCAAGTCAAGTTTTAAGAGCCTGCTAAATTATGCTTGTGCCCTGTTGAAATGAACGGAAATCACTGACTGAAAGAGTATGGAAACTGCTTCCATATGTAGTGTCACACAGGATAGAAACTCATCCGAAACAGGGTTACAAAAAACTGAAAAAGTGAGACTAGTCCTTTAACTTCCCTCCCAGACTGGACAGAAGATTATTACTCAGCTATAAGCATCTCATTTTCTCTCCATATAAAAAGATCAGCTAATCAAAATAACATACAGAGGCAGAAGATTTCTACTCATTTTGTTTTTTAAAAAAAAAAGAGGGGAAGGTGTGTTTCATAAAAATCGTTGCACTTTTGAGGACCAACTTTAACCAGGATTATTTGCTAATGGAGTGAGGTGGATTAATTTGAACACACGATTACGTGCTGTGTTTCTAGTGGGGTTAGCGGACATCACTGACACACAAAAATAAATTCACAGCTACATCCCGGCTGGATGTAAATTCAGCCACAGTGGGGTGAGCGGGTTGTCAAACACACAGAGGGAGCATCTGTCAGGAGTATTAACCACAGCTCAGCGCTGCGACATTTGTCAGATTACGTTTTTGGACATCTAGTGTTGTAACAAGTGATTCGTTCCAGGACATCTCTGTGGCAGTATTTCCCCGTGTTGGGACGGTTTCTGTAAACGTCAGTTATTATTTTCCAACTGGCAGGAAAACAGACTTAATATTGTTTAACGATTTAAACAAAGTGGGACAACCTGATACTTAAGGTGGAATAAATCTGAGCGTGTGCAAAAAGAAGTGTGAAAATGATGAAAACAGCTGATGAAGACGCAACGATCCCTCTGCAAAGCTACGATTCTGCCACAATCACGGCACTCTGTAAACGCCTCCTCTTCCAGCCCCCGAAGGGGGACCTGACGTCTGTATCTAGTCGTCTCCTTGGTGACACTTATCCTCATTATGGGATGTAGGCGCTGGCACCCCCGAAGCTCCACTTTTCAATTTTTATATATTTTTTCATTCCCATATCACAGAGCTCCAAACATTGTAGATTACCGTAATCTGGGAACACTGGTGCAGACAGATTAGATTAAGCTCATTACACGCATAATACGAGGCGAGAAAAGGGTTAAAACCACCTCCGTCCATTACTTAAACACACTTCAGAGCACATACACAGTTGTGCGCGCACATGCACACTTGTTTTTGGTCATCTGTGGACCCCAAAAGAGCAGGTGTCCATTTTTCTCCCCCTGGTAATCCCCATTAAAAGCATTAAGAGAAGCTTTCTGTAGTGTTAGGGCTTGTCTTAAAAGTGCAAAAAAACATCTGCATCTCCCCCACCTCTGTCTTCAAATGCTTTCCTCCTCTGTAGCGCTGTTTTTTTAGGTTTTTTTCCTGGCTGGTAACTACCCACAAGTTATGCGAATGACAGAATTAGCCGGCTGGTTCATGCAGTTGTCTTGGACACGAGCAGCATAAAGATCACGCTAGAGCAGCTCGCTGAACCCACTGTAGCTTTGTTATATGATTGTGTATGAGAGAGGAACAGAGAGATAACAGTACTCCAGCCAAGTTTCTACTTGCTTCTTATCTCATCAAGTGCGTTTCCTTTTCAGCGACTCCAGCTGAGTTAGAGAAAAGAGAAAGAAGTATGATCAGAGAATTCAGGGTTTCCCTCACAATTTTTTAGTCTTCTGCAAGCAGTCAGTTTACCTCACTCTCTACCATCTTCAACCTGCCCAATGCATCTTTGGCTGCATCCTGTTGGAAAGACAATGAATGTTTATTTTTTTTATTTTATTTTATTTTTTACAGTAAATGCATAAAATTCATCAGAAGCATCCCATCTGTCCCTGAACTCACCCTGTTTCCTTGAATGGAGTATTTCTTCACAGACTCAGAAAGTCCTTGTGTGAAGCGTCGTAGCACGTTTTCATATTCTGCACATATGAGGGGAATGTGGGTTAAAAGATGACAGAAATACCATGTGAACTCATCCCAAACAAGACCGACAAGTCATAAATGGGTCTGTTTTGAAACAAAGCTAGAAAAAAAACTGGTTAATTCATTGTATGTTTTATGAAACTTAAAGGAGAATTTCGCTTCTTTAAACCTTTTGATTGCCATCGTTTGGCTTACAGGTAGTGGAATCTCCCACCGGTGTTTTGATGTGAGTTATCGCGGGATAACAGGATATAAATATCCCGATTTCGGGATAATCCTGTGAGACTTGGACACAGAAAACAGGACATAGACACCAGAACATAGCGATCGCCAGTTAATACAGATACCTTTGTTCATTTCTCCTCCCTAGTACGTTGTCGGACACTCGGTGAGACTATCAGAGCACCTCAGTGTGGAAAAAAGGCACAGTTTTAGGGCGAACTTAGACGCGGGGGCAGTTGGCCCATACTTATCATTAGCTGGGCTGCTAGCTGCCTGCCTGGCTGAACACTGAAGCTATCTTGAACGTTCCTTTCTCCGTCATTCATATGTATGAAAGGAAAGATGAAAACAGACCCCAGGTTAAATCAAAACCCCAAATTCTCCTTTAAGAGTGAAAGTAATGCATTTAATCTCAAAACTACCCATAAAGCTACTTAGATTATTTATTAAGAGGCGTTGAAAGTTTAATCCTGAATCACAACATCAATAATGACTGTGACTGCAGCTTTAGTGATCAGCCCAACACAGTGGAAAGCTCAGAGCTCAGAGATTCACAGTCAAAAAAGTGTCTTGGAGCCATTTCTACTCAACTTCTAAAATCATTTGTGCAAACGCATGAGTACAAATCATTGCAGCATTTCAGTAATGCGTGGAAGAAGTGGCCAGGAACACCGGAGGTCTGTTATCACGTGAAAGCTGCTGCAACACCATTTATAACACATCATCTGGAAGCTGCTGTACCCAAATCAATACCTTTAAGCTGAAATAAAGTTTGCAGCTGAATAAATGGACGGTTTGCAGAGGAAAGTTTAATGGTCAGATGAGACAGAGACGGATAAGCTGAGGGTTCAATCCTAAGAGCTTCGTCCCTCCCGTTAGTCAGGTTAGTGGTAGCGTCGTGCTTTGGGGTTGCTTTGTCCTTAAAAGGTAAATCTGACAAGTATGTAACAGAAGGATACATAGGGATCCCTCCTTATGGAGGAATTCTTTTAAAATTCCAGATATCAGATATTGAGTGAACATTAAAACTGCAGTCACACAGATAAATCTGGCTAATATACTTAAGAAAAGGTCCCAAAGTCGTGATCTTAGTCAGGATGTGGACTGATGTCAGGTCCATTGCTGGAATGAGTCAAACACAACCAAACCGAGAAGCGAAGAATATTTATCTCATTTCCATATAAAATCCTGAAGCTTGCAGAGGAAAATAAGCAACATTTAAAATTTTGAGCCTAAATCTTGTATTTCGGTGATTTACAGAAAATATCTAAACCTCGGCATTTGGATTTTTTCCCCTCTCAAACATAAATGTTGTTAAATAATTAAAAGCCCAAATATTCTATGACTTCCGCAATGAGAGTGAAATAATTTTTCCTGGGATTGCCTTACCGGTGAGCAGACCAGGAGAGCCTCGTTCCAGCTGGGATTTCTGCCACTGCAGCCTGTGTGTGATCTCTTTGTGCTGATGGATGAGGTCGGATGGAGGATCACGGTGATTCTTTCGGTAATCTGTGATCTGAGAGACGATCCAAATAAGCGACAAGACTTTCCCATCTTTGAGCCATGAGGAACTTTAGCGAATTATATACCTTCCTCTCCACGCGCTCCTTGTCGTAGTTGAGAAGGCTGAAGCTGTGTAGCTTATACTGTGGATCAGAGCTGTTGGAATGGCTGCTTCTGCTTGCTTCGTGTTTGGGTTTAGACCGAGGAGACGTTTCCTGATCCAAACAGAAACGCACACAGAGGCTTAACTGAACTGAAACAACCAGCAAACATTAAGAAACCAGGTTAAAGTTGGATCCAACAGGTGGATTTCTTGACTTTTATGCAAACTGAGACCTTTTTTTCTGGAGAGATGTGTCTGGAGAAGCCCTGAAAATTGTCACCGGTGGAATTACATGAAACACTGGAAGACTTTAACATGCATACAACCGTGTTTGCCGTGATTCAATTCACAATGATTAAAGACATGAATGTTACACATCAGGTGTCGTCTCTAAGAAAAGAAATGTAATTCTGCTCAGCAGTGTTTACAAGACTCATAGAATAAAGTCATGTAATTGCAGGTGTTAGTTCAGCAAAGTAATTTTCCATTATAGTGGTTTAGTGAAGAGGGGGTGGCCACTGGACTAGACTGCTTACTGCAATACACGCTGATATATTGTCTGATGTCTGCTATAACCAGATTTCTCTCTATAATTAGGTTGCTTAAGTGCATGTAAAAGCAGTCAAGCTAATGGCACAGCTTTTATAACATTTAGAAGCCTTGCATAGGAGCTGCAGATTATTCAGAAGGCAGCAGATCACACACTGAAACACAAACAAGTTTGTCCAAACACATTTAAAATGCAGAGTGCCTTTAACGTTTTCTCTAAGTGATAGTCAGCTGTCAGCTGCTGAGTGACAGATGCTGCTCCAGTTTCTCTGCTCTGCCTCTATCATGTTGCTGGCACTGCAGCTGTTAGGCTGCCTGCTGCTTCACTGGACAGCACAGGTCACACACAGCGGGAAGATAGATCCAATCATCGCAGAGCAACATGATCAGCTCTGCTTTATGAAGTAAGGTTTTGTAATGAAAAATGGCTTGATTTCTCATAAAAACGTCTGGCAGATTTCTCTCCAGAGTGAGCAACATTTCACAACCTTTCAATGAAGTGAGTACAATGAAGTGACTTTTCTGGTAGAAAAAGGCTGTCCAACTTTGAGAAATGACCCAATGTCTCGCTTGATGTATTAGTTCTATAAATGTTTTTTTTGTCCTTCAGTTGAAAGATCTCAATGTTTACTTTCATATTCTCTAAATGAAGGATAATGCTGCCTTGCACTTAAGGGTCTAACTTACTTGTATCTGAAATGTTAAATGCTCATGTAACCCAACTCAATGCTCTGGTTTAAAAAGCAAAACACTGAGATGGAGATCTTCAAAGTTAAAAACTCAAATCCCTAAAATGGCGGTCCATGTTTTAATAAGAGTATGGTCAAAGCAACATTTAATTTTAAAACCTCTGCTGTACAGATGACATGTATCTTTGTTATAACTGTTTAATCAAGTAGATACTAGCAGGCTAACTTCTGGCTTCCACCTGATTATGCATCTTCCTTAGATCGCAGAATGGCAGAACTTGCGTTGTTTACTTAAAGGTACAGCATGTAAAAATGACTGACATATTGATACCAACAGAAAATTTAATAGAACCTTTAATTGTGTCTAAATTTTTTCCTGTCATCAACCTTTGATCTTGTTACACGTTGCACCTTTAAACTGCAGAGCGACACTCGGAAGAAACCGGTCGATTTTGTGAAAAGTTAAGTTAAAATGCAGCAGCAGTAGCACAGAGCTGACAACGCATCGGCTCACAGAATCTGATTTGGGAGCTTGAAGGGCCAAATTACCCATCTTGCACCATGACATGCACTTGCTGGAGTTATTACACATTGTGAATGATGTGGTTCTGTGAAGAGCCAGCAACACTGCAGCAGTTTGAGAGAAACATACTTCTGAAGGAGGACCTGCACTCACTGGATGCTCAGTGGACTGAATTTGTGCAGTCATGGGGAGATAGAAAGTTGAGAATCTAATTGTCAGCTAATACTCTTACAAACTTTTAATGGAGACAGGTGATGTTTAAATGTAAGCTGCATAATTTAAAGGGAAACTGTGTAACTTCTGACCCAATCAGTCTAATGTGAGCAATGATGGATGATTTCTGGGGTCAGTTTACAGCATTTGACAAGTGCTCGCATTCCGAAAGTGCTGCCTTTCATTATAACTTTGTGGTAGCGGATCAGACACTCATAGGGTCACATGACCTGCATCGATTCACTTTTCCACATCTTCCAGCAGCATTTTTTCAGAACAACAGTAGGAATTCCTGATGAGCTGCAGACCAAAGCTAAGATGACAGATGACTCTCTAAAAATTTCTGCACCAGTAATGCAGGTTTTCATGCAATAAATAATTTCCTATCATTGATGTAAATATCAAAGTAGTAACAGAACGATCAGTAACTGGCTGGTTTAGTTTTATGGTTTTAATAAGCTGTAATGTCCCATAAGCTACAGGATAATGCTGATGTTTTCATTTCAACCAGGAGATAAATGGATCAAATATAACTAGAAGCACTCAGTCCTCAATCACATCCTTCCACTACTAGGACCCGATCCTTCAATGGTGAAGAATCCTTTGAAAAATTCCTGAATCCAAATAACTTTTTTATCAGCTGGTCAAAGTGGTCTGCAGCACGATTCCACAACAGGATGGAAACTGGTTCATTTTAAGCCACGGGGTGGGAAGTTACAGGTTCAGCTCCTCTTAGTGGCCAAAAGTTACACAGTATCCCTTTAATATGGTTGATAACTGGTCCAAAGATGTAATGTCACCAAGGTTAGTGACTTTTCATCCAAGCAGTTTGCTTTGATCGGTTGGTGCTGATTTTCCACCTCACCTCCACCTTGACTGAGATCAGTAAACCATCTACGAGCAGAGAACACTGTCTATCACATTTCGTTGACTCTCGCTGGTCCTGTTGGGGTGTTTGGTTAACATCATGTCTGTCTGTGACGTGACAGATTGATAACTCTACTGACCCGCTTCTTTTGTGTCTCTGGAGGAGAAAGTGGCGAGACTGGCTCGAGAACCAGCCACTTTTCCGTCACCGGCTGCAGCTCGACTCCGGACATGGGTTCTCTGATCTTCACCCTCACCTCCAACTTTCCACCTGTAGCTTTGCGTCCATCCATCACCTGTGAATGCACACGCTGTGAGAGAGCTCATCCCTACCTGTGTGTACATTAACTCAACACTCACCTCTACGATCTCTCTGATGTCGCAGTGGTTTTCTAGAGCCTCAAGCTTCAGATGAGCAGTGCCCACTACTTTGTCCGTTTTAAATAGACCTCTGCAAACACACAAACCTCTGTAAACTGATAAAAAGCTACAGCACACATGATAATTACAGCATAAAAAGTGCAGATAAAGAGATGAGCAACTCCAGCGATGTTACCCTTTATGGATGATTTCAAACTTGATGCCCTTGGACTGAACCAAACGTTTGAAGCCTCTGTGGGCCCGGTTTATGTGAAGCTTGAACTGCTCTTTAAACTCTGGACTACTGGTGTTCTTCACTGTGTTGGTTTTGTCCCTTTGTGGCTCCTCCTACATGTGCACACACACACACAAGCGGATGAACTGATTAAAATGCATGTATATTGCAGTTCAGGAGGAACATCTGCAGTCGTTCTGTGTGAAAGATTCTTACTGAGCTGGGAAAAGGAAACTCAAATTTCACACTGGCATCCAGGTCATTAGGCGAGACACCTGCAGGGTGAGAGGTGAACGTGAGTGGACACACATTCAGCCAGATTAGCGCTTAGTCATTCAAAAAATGTTGACGATTTCTGCACCTGATGGAGCTGGCAGGTTGATGCCTCGGATGATGTACAGCACGAGTTCATTAGGTGTCAGGTTGGAGTGGATCCTACGCGACAGACAGCACAGAGTCAGCATCACAGAGCCAGAAAACGATGACTGTTTTATGAGTCACTGCCAGAGTCATATCATAGCGCTGGTCTGATATCATACTGGAGCAGAGACAGAGTGAGTCACATTGACTCATTCATCTCCCGCTTTAGTAAAGTGAAACAGTCCTTTTCATGTCCAAGGGTTTTAAAATGAACTAATGCATTAAACTAGAATTGTGTGATGAAAGTCAATCTACAGAAGGATGAGCTGTGATCTATGCCGGGGTCAGTCACTGATGTAATACCAGGAACCGGATGGAAATACGTTCAATAAATGCAATATGGGTGATGTTTGTGTCCTGTTCTTTAAATTAATAAATTTATTGTTTGTCACACCAGAAGAGAAAAACGCTCCCGTCTTCTTTTATTTAAATTTAATTCAATTTTTTTCTTCAAAAAAAACTAAATTGGGCTGCCTCAGTTTATAAAGATTCTGGTTAAATGTGTTTTCTATAACTAATCTAATTATAAGGAAGTACTTTACAGATAATTTAATAAAGTTCTGAATTTTTGCACTTCACTGAAAGTTATTTAAGCACTTTTCATCTTTAATATAAATCAGAGAGATTTTCCTTCCCCTCTCCACAGTGATAAACTTAATATTTAATGAAAACATATGGTAATTTTCCTCTGGGATTAATAAAGTGTTTTCATTTAATTTAATTTGCTTTGAAGGAAGCCGCCCATCGGATTCTTGGCAACACAAAAGAGTAAACATATGGTTGTCTTGAAATCAGTTTTGCTGTCTTTCAGTAGTTGTCAAGATAAACAACTGTATATAAACATCAGCCTGAATGAGATGCCTCAAGAAATGTAAGGGGACCTTACATTCATCCTCAAAAAATCCCATGACAACAAAGCTGAAATATTTTAGGCTTGATCAAAGAAAAACAAGAACACTCCCAGCACGTAAAGAGTATTTTATCTTATCTGAATTAAACAGACTGACTTGACAGAGTTGTAGGTCCTCTCCTCTGTGTGGCACTTAGGGACCGGGTGACCCTTGGCGTGGGCATTCTTCAGTATATCTATGCTCTTCATTGACTCCTCAACTAACTTTTCAAACCTGAAAAGATAGAAATATGGAGCGTACATATAAATCTGGCACCATAACCAACAAGTCTGACCTCTGCACATACAGCTATGTCATGCTGCAATGCACCACAATGCTCTGTTTTCTAAACTTGCATGTTTTATAGACAGATAAACCTGCATGTGTCTGATTTATGATACAAATTAAGTGAAGGAAGCATGTGGAATAAGCAGCATGGCATGAAACTTGAACAAAGCAGAAACTCTGTAAGATCCATTCAATAAAACACCCCATAAGTGTTCAGCTGAGTTACATATACTGCATATAAGTCAGTAAAAAAAACTAAAAGTAACATACTAATTTTATCTGTTAGCAATGAAATCTTGCGTTTGCAAACTTAAGATTCAGATAAGAGATTCGGATTTAACATTTTTAACTGGTACCACAAAGTAAATAATTAAATCCGGAATTAGGTTACACTTAATAAATATTCAAGAAAAGAGCAAGTTTTGCATTCTGTCACAAAAATGCATTTCACAGCTGATAAACATCATAAAAACAAACACAAATAAAAAGATATGTCTTACTTTAAGGCCTCGGCTACATTGCCAGTGAGGGTGACCTGCTGAGAGAGGCCCAGACATTTCTGTGGATCGAGATGCAGAACAAGTGAGAATATATTAGCACAGGGAAAATAAATCACACATTAGTCTCTTTAAAGTTCAGCTTAACTAAATGAACGTAACAAATAGATAAGCAGACTGTGAGATTTATTAGAAACCAGTTAAAGGTGAGTTTCAACCTCGTGCTGCTTTCGTAACAGATCCATGAGACCATGGTACTTCTCACTGGAGCGAGGGGAGACTGGGGAGGTCCTGGAGCGAGCCAGTGAGTAGTCTTCCTCACTTACAGGAGTGTTTGGAATCTATTGGTTTCAAGAAAAATGCAGAAAAGTGAGACTAAGGCAAAAGGAAAAAATAACCACTTAACTAGAAGATAAAATAAAAACTAACAGGATAAAGGGAATTAAGGGAGGCATTCAATGATATTTCTTTATAATTTCCTTCCATTTCCTGACATCTTAATGAAATTAAATGATAGGTTTTGGTCAAAACACCATAAAAACGAAATGTAATTGCTCCCTTTGCCACCATGAAGTAACACAGCGGTGTGTGGTAGAGTGTAAGGCCCCAACTCTGCTCTAACACTCTCTTTAGTGGAGTCTGCCTCTATTAAGATCAGTGGTGCTCAATAATCCTTTAAGCATGTTATTACCATATGACAGAGACTACAGTAAGAAGCATGAGTTCAATAGCACACAAAGTAAACTCAGCTCAGACTAACGCACGCCAAACTGACACTTGACGTCGAATTCAGTCCTCAAGTATATTTCTTTCATACACCAATTCAACCATGACAAGATGGTACTGATGGGTACTCATTGTCCAAACACCACTAATACCCAGAAAATGTCCGCACTACCCATATATTCCACAGTTTCAAGTGTTTAGAAGTGGCAAAAAGGACAAGTAAGCTCAACAAGTCTACTCTGAGTGGGAAATCTGGCTTAAAAATGCACTGCAGCTCTGACATAATCACTGAAAGAGACGTCATAAAAACTAGGAGGTCCAAAAACTAATGAAAAGGATTGCCTTTGTTCAGAGTTTCTGACTTGCCTGTAATTTTAGAAACCCAAATATACAACTTTAAATCTTTTCATCATATATCCTCATTTCATAAAACAATTTATTATTAATATATTTTTTGGTTTTCAACACAACTCTGAGAAACATCCAGTGGTTTTCCAGAAAAATCTCATTAACTCCCTATTTATTTTTTTAAAAATCTGTCAATTAGAGATGAATATCTGCTTCTAGACTTGTGTGAAATCCTGCTGACAGACAACAACACAAAGCAACAGAGGCACAGGCATAATATTCTAGGTAATTACACTCTGGGACTGAGTCATAGGGAAATAAATGGGTTATATGAAGCAAAATGAATAAAAATGAGACCAAAAAAGAACAAAAAATAAATAAATCCACACGGGATAACAGGCAATGATGTGGAATGTTATTAGTGGAATGGTGCTTTTATAAAAGCAAACATGCAAGAGATGGTATCTTGATTTCACCCCGGTTTCCTTTACATCAACTTTTACTGTCGTATCATTTTTAGCTGCTGCCATGACGTCCTCAGCCCACACACGCTGCAAACGCAAACATTTTAAGTTCATGCACTGATTTGCTTGTGATAAGAAATCCATAACCTTGGTGATGTCAACAGGAAGGCCGGACTTGGCAGCGGTGATCATGGGGTCCAGTCCCTTGGCATGCCTGAGGTGCTGCGCTGCTCCTGTCATGTCCTAAAATGAGCCGGTAGCAAGAAATGTGTCAAAAAAACTTTAAGAAATCCACTTCAGAACAACAGATGTTAGAAGAAAACATCGGTAATCAATACATATTAAAAATAATACATGCCAGGGGGAAGCATCTGAGGCAAATCCAATCGAAAAAGTTAGAAAAAAAAGATAGATATTGTAAGTTACCTTCATCTGTTTGGAGCGCAGAGCTGCACGCATAAAAGCCTGTCGTCGTAGCAACAAGAAATCCACTTGCTGCTGGGCTAAAAAGACAATTAAAACAAAAATAATGGAAACTTTGCCTTGCGTAATTGAAATGATTGTATGACACTTTTTAGCCATACATGGGGCCTTGAACGCACCTTTAGGTCCAAGTTTTGAAGCGGGGGATCCTCCAGGGGCCTGAGGCGCGGGAGACTTTGCTTTCTGGGCCGGTGGACGCGCTGCAGGCTGCAGGAAGTTAGGATCAACCGGCAAGTTACATAAACCAAACGAAAGATTTCCAACACTGTTAACAAGAACAGCTAAAAAGAGCTAAGTTTTACGTAAATTAGATACATTTCTTTAAAAAACTACATGCATTTAGAGGATTAAATAACTGATGCAAGAAGACAAATATGTGAAGGAGGAAACATTAATGACTTAAAACTAAGCTGCGGGAGCTGCAACGGCACACGATGAAGCATTTCTTCGTTTAATCCAAAAGCAATCAGGTTTCCTGGCAGCACAAAAGTAATTAGACCATTTGGCACTTTTTGCCCCCCCCCACTCCCCATCCAACCTTGGCAGCCTCTCCCTGTCCATCCTCTTCTTCATCTTGTGCGTCTGCATCCTGATTTGCTATTTTCATAGCCGTTTCCAGGACACCCATGAAGTTCTGCTGACTCCCCTCTGAGCCCTGAAGAGGTGGACAGCCTGCAGGAGAAAAAACACACGTGTATAAACGTGCATTTTATCCTGACACACACTGCGCTCAGACAGTTACCTGGTGGTACAGGCAGATCAGACAAGCTGACAGGTCGGCCCGCTTTATGCGCTCTGATGGCATCTTGATATTGCTGTTGAATAAAAAAGAAAAAGTTGAAGAAAATAATTTTTCAGCTTCAGATATTGTTGTTGGTCATGGGTGACAGCCAGAACACACACACTGACATGTGAACACAAACATCTGGGGTAAAATAGGAATGGTCAGAGTTGGTCAAAGCAAAGAAGGGAATTCTTAGTTAAAATTGTTTGTTTTTTTCAAATGTATCATTTTAAAAAACAAAACGAATTTCACATTGAATTAAATAAATGTGAAAAAAGAAACAAATAAAAAGTTAAAAACTTCTCTAGTCCAAAACCCTTTGTGCATAATAGCTCAATATAAACTTTGTATCAGATTTCATCTAAATATTCCAGACAGTAATCAGTGGTGCACAAAGTAAAACATAATACACAACACTCTTCCTTGTTATTAATGAACTTCAATCACTTCATATTTTTTTATTAAGTCATCTTTCATCATTTTTTTTGTTTCCCAATTGTCTAACATGTTTTATAGCCACTTTCACATTGAAATTAGCGCGTCGACGCAGGTTTTTCAAAGCCGCGTTAACCCGCGATCAATCAGCATTTGGCTCCTTTCACATCGCCAAAAAAAACGCGCGTCTGATCCTGTGCTGGCAGCTGCGTTGCTCACAGATGTGAGTCTAGTGATGCAATCACGCTGCGTTCACGTTAACGATGTTACCCAGAGCAACAGAAATCTAGGCAAGTAAACAATAACTGTTGCCATTTTTCTGACTTGTGTAGCCTATTTTTAAGTTAAAGTTTTGTTTAAATAAATTAAATAATGTAGAGCGAGTCAGACAGGAGTTAATGTGCTTTCTTGTTTTGCACTTTAGTCCATCCAAACAACTCAGCGGGTGGCGGCCGATTTTCCCACAGAATGTAGGCTCCTGAATGCTGCTGGAAGCAGAGATTTCTGTTACCTTTGCATGAGAAGCAACTGGCAAGATGTCATGTTGTGGACATGTACCGCCCAATGTCATCCGTAAATTAGCGGGTCAACCCGGGTCTGGCGTTCCCACCGCATGCCGATCTGAGCCGAGCCGTTTAAAGCCGCTTCCCGAGTCGATGGACGCGGGTCGACGCGGGTTGATGAGCCTTTCACATCGCCACCAAAAGCCGATTGTACGCGGGTTT
>JAVQJG010070530.1:0-15165 GCA_036024015.1 Craterocephalus amniculus | reverse complement strand
CCCCCCCACACACACACACACACACACAAATTTACCCACAAGCTCACACACATCACTTTTATATGTCCTTCTTTTTGTCTCTTTACCTGCGTCTGCTCTGATCCACACACTAACCTTTCTGTCATTCTGTCATCTATGAAAATTCTTTGGAACATTCATCCTCTTCTTTGTCCACAGATTTGTCTTTCCTACTTTTCTCAGCCTTAACTCTCTCATGCTTCCTTTCACTGGATCCTTTGAAGTCCGCTCATACCTGCTGTCGCATACCACCTGTTCAGTTCTCAACCAGACTGGGCCAGATTGAACTAAACTATGCAACTCTGGCCAGGACTGGGCCAGTCTGAAGGAGACTGATCAGTGAGGGCTGACATGTAACAGCAGTGACATAGGGAGCACAGGAGAATGTTTCTCCTCCTGGGTTGGGCAATTTGATCTGGCCTCAAAAAATTAATTCCGGCACCAATGAAACACATTAGGTTTATTTTATTTTAAAAAAGGCTTTAGCATTGTGAGAAGCTCACACTTATTGAGTCTGTTCTTCTCATCTGGTTTTGTGAGTTCAGCTTTTCCTCTTTGTGCAGACGAGGAGACAAGATGAAGTAACAGTGGTGGAAGAGACTACCTGGAAAAGTGGAGTTCATATCTTATTCACCATTATAGCTTAAGTATCATTTTGAGAACATGCATAATGACATTTTAAAAAAAAAAGAAAAGATATTTTCTGTTTAGCACCTTTGTTTTATAATAAACAAAAAAACATTTTTAATTTCAGGTGAGGTTTAGGCAGCAAAACAATTTGGTTTGATTAAGGAAAAAATCTGGATTTGGTTGAATTTGTAGTTTTCTGATCAATAAATCATGGCATACTGTAAGAAGACACACTCACACATGCACATTTTTGTCCAAATATACAAATTTATTGTATATCTAATATTTTTGCCATTTGGAACGATGTAGCTATCAAAACGATGAATTGATTTCTGGTCACTCGGTCACATGGTTAGATTTTTATCCTTGAAAACAGGAGCATGATAACTTTAAACATACACGTATAAAAAATGGTGCTATCCTCAAGGTATGATGAGCAAAGCGTCCTATACAGCAACAGGCCAGAGGAAAGACCCATCATTATAAAGTTTGGTGGAGAAGAGATGGCACAAATAGAGATGGGCTGAATCCACAGTGGAAATGCGGCTCAAAGTCTTCAAAGATTGCTCAGAACAACTTCGTTTAGGTACCTGAAAAACTGTGCACAAAGGTGTGCCAAGAAGTACTTGGTGCCACTTCGAAGGAAAAGTAGCTCGTACATTAGACTGTTTCCGTTTGTTACAATTTGTATTTAATGGTCATTAAATCTACGATAATTATTATACCATAAATATCTGTTTATAGCTATAGAAGTCGAAAAAGGACAGACATTTTGTAGAAAATTACAAACATTAGATCTAAAAGTTGATTTTCCATGTTTTATTTTTAATGATTGTGCCAGCTGTGTTTGTATCCATTACAAGACTGACTGAGCTTGTCTTTACAATCCCTCTTCTACAAAGTTGGGGATGGTAAAAAACACTGAATTACATCTTCCTCTGAACTAATAATTTGAGCTACATTATGATGCATATATCAAATATTGACTTAATCTTCATGTTAAAAGATATATCCACTTTGTGGAGACTTCATTTTCCTTTTGAAAGCAACTCTCAGTTACAGTATTAAGAAGAGCTGCATCTTCAGGGCAAAATCCCACATGGGTTTTAATATTTGCTTGTTTTCTTATTATGATTCTGAGTTGGCTCTGATCTTTATCATGATCATTTCATTTAAATTCAAAGAATCTCTCTTTTGTTTTAACCTCTGCCCCACGTTATTCCTATTTTCTCTTTTTGTGTTTCTGGTCCTTTCCTCTTACTCACCTCTTTGATCCGAAGCAGTCGGTGAGTTGAAAGGTTAACACGATCTTCAGCCCTGACTACACTGAATTCCTGAACAGACACATTAGTGTTGCTATGAACTAAAGGAGAGAGGCCACGAGTGTGTGTGTGTTCTCCCAGGTGATGGCGATTGGACGAGAGAGAAACTTGTTTGATCCGTGGAACAAAAAGAGAGAAAGCGTGAAGATGGAAGCAGCACAGAGACACAGGGAGCTTAAGGGTGGAGGAGAGAGAGACAGGAAAGGGAGAGTTAGACAGGAGGTTAGGAGAGATCAAGCCTCATGAGAGCAGAGTTTTGTTGAAGGGGGTTTGAAGATCATGAGCAGCTTTGTCACATGGACTGAGAGGGGACGGAGAAATGTGTCCAAAAGCTGCTCAGTGCAGCGACGGACCCCGCTGCTTACTGCTGAATGAATCATTCACTGCGACTGCTTCAATGGCATGTAAAGATAACTAAATGTAATGTATACTTTATTGTCTCACACAGCTCTTTTCAGATATTTACGTGCACTCATTGTTAAATTATTGTCATGTTTTTTTAATTTCAACAAAGACTTTAATCCATCTGTTATCTCAGACAAAATTACTTTTAAACACACATAAAGAAATCTTAGTAAGGACAGTGGATTAGGCAAAGCTCCAAAATGTCTCACTTCCAAACTTCCTATATCTCATTGTTTCTCCATGCCAACTTAAAAAGGTTTGTTACACTAAAACTATATATTACACACTTTAACCAGGTTCTCCACAGAGACCAGTGAAGCCATATAATTATCTACAATGTCAATATCAAGGTGATCCTTCAGAACCGCCATACAGGCTCGGAATGGCAATCTGTGATTTTGGGCATTTGCCCGGTGGGCCGCCGTGTGTCAGATGTGCTTTTGGGCCGGCCCACTCAGAATTTCACCGGTCCCGCATATCAGCCCAGATAGTGGCCACTCGCAGAATGAAAACATCTAAAAAATACTACAACGACTGCCAATTGCGACGAGCACAATTTATACCCCTCACTTCGGGTATACATCTTTGTCATGGTGAGCACATAGGTTGATTTTATTTTCGTTTTTTCTTTTTCAACAGTAAAATCCTTACAATAAACTGAAATATAATAAAGAGTAATTTTTATAAGTTAAGAAAAGATTATTCTTTTGTATCTGGTGGATTTCTATTAAAAGTTTTAGCCAAAAGAAACAATATGTGGCGGACGGCAGTGCATGATGGGTAGGAAGCTAAAGCCTGACGTGAGTTGCGTCTGATGTTTTGATTGGTGAAGGTTCATGACGGATGCATGTTGCGCATATATTCGCTGTATAAACCGTGAAAAGAGCTGGCAAAAAGATAAAGGAGGGAGCGGAGAAGATCCGTGATAAAAAGCACAAATCTTTTCACAAATCTATTGGCCATAGGGCCAATAATGGGCCATCGGGCCAATAGTGGGCCGGTCCAGAGGAAAAATACCAGGGCCTATTTGTGAAAGTGAAAGTGTTGAACTCAACCCCAAGAGCACCGTGCCAGCTATTTGTGCTACCATTTAACCCTGGGGATGTTTTGTACCAGCAGATGTAACAGATTTCACAGTGTTCGGGATAATAAAGAACAAGTACCATATAAATCCTCTGTGTTACCTCAAACCATCAGAATGTTGCATTTTGGACCATCTTGGTCTCATTAAAAGCGAAAGTTATCGCATCATTTAATGTACTTTGCCCTGTACTGCATCAAAGTCTTAACAATTAGGCAGATTATTTCAGTGGCGTAAAATGTGTAGCTTACCTTCCAAAAGAAAAATGCTGTCTAACCACATCAAATATCTGATGATTTTGCTTAAAAACTGAAGACTGAAGTCATTTTAATCGAACTCCCCCACTTCTTTAAAGTTGTGTGATCAAATACTGAACCAGAATCGCTGTAAATGGCTTTCAGAAGTGCCAGATGGAAGTCTAAGTTGCTACATTCATTAAACCACATACTGAGATTGTTTTAGGCGTTATCACGTCGAGAACATTAAATAAACTAAAAGTAGTGAACCAGATTAATTTCAGTGTTAAAGATGTCATGCAAAATATACATATGTATTATATCAATTCATGGGGATGAATATTGAACAAAAAAAAATCAATTGCTTTTTTTTTCTTTCTATTTTGAGTAATGGAACATCATATTGTTATTCCCGAACTCGAATCCCTGTTTTAATATTTATTTCTTTTAATTCATTTAATTTATCATTCATTTTTTGCATCACACTGTTATTGTTTTCTGCAGATATGCTCAATAGATTGTGTCGGGATCACAGTACAGTGAATTCAGCCCCAGAAAACAGCATACACCGCCAACATGGAATTTTACTGATGTCGGTGAAAAAAATTGCAAAGGAAATCATTTCACATCCAGGGCGGTCATCAAGGCTGCCGATCAGCAGGTGCTGTGGTGAAGAGTTTCGACCTGCTGAAACAACTAAAACGAGGCAGACAGAGGAGAGGAGGGGGTAAAAGGAGAGGAACAGGCAGAAAATAGACTCTCTTTAAAAGGGTTTTAACTTTACAACATCGTAAAGTAGACTGTTCAGACTCAGAGGTTTGCTGTGAAACCTGAATTTACAGAAGCTGTATTATTTTTTCATCTGAAAAAATTGTGATGTTTCTTGTTCAGGTAAGTTTTCATACAATGCATGGATCTTGTCAAAGGCAGCAAAATATATTACACAACTGGACCACCTTCATGTATATATGCATACAAGTCCCCCTTTCTAAGTCTCCCCTTCACCCCTTCTTTTGCTTCATCCCTGTCACAAATATATTTCAGTGCATTGTAAACTCCACTTATATAAATGGTGTTGCCTATTGTGAATGAGCCTCTGCTGTTTTGAAAATACTACAGAATCTGGCTGAATAACTTTAAAAAAATGTGCATACTTTTAACCTTTTGATAAGACTGTATTTCAAATGATGTACTTTCTTGGTACATCAACAGAGAAACAATTTTATCTTCTATGAAAAAGAATATTCGGAGTGTTACAGAAGTGGACTTGTGAAAATGATCCTTAGACCAACTGAAATCGGCCAAAGACACCCTAAGCGATGCTCCAGTGCTGCCTTCTTGAAGCCAGCAGCAGAAGACCGTAATCAAACCTAAAAAAGTACAAACATACTCACTCAAGCGGAATAACAGATAAAATGCAAAAAGCACTGTTAAAGAGGTGTCGCAGAATGGTTTTGCATGAGTGATCGGTAACTCTAATCCTACCTCCATGCCTTACTGTTCCAGCCACGGTACTGTATATTGAAAATGGATTTCAACCTAAGTATCTTAAAATACCAGAAAAGCATTCTCTACATGTGTCATGTGGATGTCCCCAGTGGGAACCGAAGCAAAGATATATAAAAATGGTTTCATGCACAGTGACTATAAACTGAACCCTCACATCCCCACCCACATAGAGTTCTTTTTTTGACGCTTTCACAGTTTTATTATGATCCTCCCAACATGCCCAAGAGGCATGCGAGTCTCTGAGAACACACTTGATGCTCTACAAGTTAATGATTTAATCTAAGTGTATGTGATTGTTCACACATAACCTTTTCAGAAGCAAACAATCAAATAAAATTGATTGTCGCATTCTGCAGAAATGCATCAGTGTATTACCTTACAGTCGGCATTCTTTCATATTTTAGCATGATCCCTTTACAGTATTGATGTTCACTGAATCAAGCCTTCTTATTTGTGAATATGATGGGGCAAAAAAGAAAAGAATCTGAATAATTTATACTCAGATTTGAGCCAGACTGGCTGTATTAGAACACAACTAGTGCAGAATTCCTCAGTTTTTATCGGATGGGACAGGAAAGGAGGCAGTTTTGTAATTCACTGGTGGCCTCTGCCTCTGTTTTCATTCCCTCCATCGTTGAACTAGACAGTGTTGAAGCTGAGCTGCTAGCCTTCCTCTCTCCCTCTGTCAGACAAGAGCAGTGGAGAGTGCTGAATAAGAGCTGGTAGCATGGTGAGTCAGCCAGCAGCTTTACATTTAACACATGCCAACGCTAGCAGGACTGAAAAGAAGCGCAGTGGGGGTGCTTTCTTTCTCTCTGTCTTGGTCTCAGTCTGTGGCTCTCCTCCTATTCTTCTCTCTCCCTTTTTTTTGGGCAATTTCTATCCTCACTTTCCCTCCATCAGATCTTGCTTTTCATCCTCTCATCCCCCTTGCTACTCATTACCCACTGTCTCCCCTGCTCCCTCTATTTTTGCCCTCCTCCCTCTAACTCTCACTCCCACCTTCCACAGCTCCCTCTCTCGTTCCCTCTCTCTCCATAGCCTCCCAGTGGTCTTGCTGAGGGGCATATGCTGTTGCAGAGAGAAGGGGATGTCAGCTTGGATTTCAACACTGTCACAATGGGGAAACACACACACGTAAGTGCGCACAGACACACACTCGCAGGCGCACAAACCCAGGAAACAAATGGTCCGAAATGTGCTGCTTTTCTGTCTCACATGCACGTTCAGCCACAGTCAAGCGTAAACAGAAATCAAATGGCCACTTGTACGATATGCATGCTCGCAAAGACAAAAGAAGGAGTCTCACCAGGATAGAAAGCAGCGCTAGTCTGCAAACTGCCTGACAGGCAGAAAATAGCCCTGTCTAAGGAGGTGTGGGAGAAGAGAAGAGAAGAGAAGAAAAGAAAGAAAAGAGAAAAGAAAAGAGAAGAGAAGAGAAGAGAAGAGAAGAGAAGAGAAAATAAAACGGACTAAAAGAGAGGACAAAAGAAAATGTGAGTAATGGATGATGCCTAAGGGCTGAAGTGCTCTTCTACAGAATGCAGATCACCCTGAAAAAGCAACACCAGCTAACATTTAAATAACACTTTCTTAACATCCAATCTTTTCCTTTCATTTCCACTCTTTCCTGCGAGGCTGTTCCTTTGTTTTCCTCTCAACTCATTCACTCGTGCACCCTCCTCTTTTTCTCTCAGCTCCTGATACGGTATCAGTGACCTTAGCTCAGTACAACATGGTCACACTGGCCTGACCAGAATCCCATTACTGACACCCTTCATGTGTAACATTACTGCAATGTGTGGGAGTGTGTGTGTGTGTGTGTATGTGTGTGTGTGTGCTGGTATACATGCGTGGCATTGCCCTTTCCAGTACAACAATATTATGGGGTGGTGCATAGGAGACCGACAAAAAGAAGCACACACCAGGACGCAAATGCACACACAAAATATAGAAATGTATTCTCGCAGTGACACAACTGGTACAATATCCATGCAAACAAACACACACACACACTCAGACTTTCCAGAATTATTCCAGCCTTAGCTCCCCTGTCTTCGGTTATTAATCCCCTACATCAGGGGTTTTTGAAACATTTCCGTCTGGGAACTGAGCTCATTAAAACTGCACTCATGTGGGTACTGACCAGAAAAAACCCTCTGAAACAATCTGTGACTCGCTGTGTAGTTTAAAGCAGCAGAAAAGTTTCTATGGAACTTCTTTTTTCCCCCTCATATCAGTGTTTTAAATCAACATCCCAGTTTGCAGATGAGGAGCGTGTACTTGGCTGCCTCCGGAGGTTGCAGGGAAACCTCTCTGCTACTGTATAATAATGTAAATCAATGACATATTTGTCATTGGAAACCCGTTGCACATTTGTATCGAGCATTGAATCAAAATTAGGGGAATGAATGCTTTAATGATGACCATAGTGATTTAACTTTGATGTATTAGATAATACTGTTATATTCTAAATATCAAATCACCACCTGTTAGTCTAAAGAAACCCGGTCATTATCAGAGTGTACAGGACCAGCTACAGTAAATAAAACAGAACTAAGTACACCCTTTACAAAATACATAAAAAATACAGGCCCCAAAAGAGGAAACTAAAGAGAAATAAAGAGAATATACATATGATCACTAACAAAAACACATGCCATCATTTTAAATGAAAAAGAACATGTGATCTCTTATTTGCCTAATCAAATGAAGAAAACTGGGAAAATTAAGCTTAAATGGCTGCGATGGGAGTGTTTAGCTCCTAAAAACTGCACAGATTTACAAACGCAGGACCAAGCAGCTCAATAATTCACTAAAGACCAATGCAGTGTCCAAAGAGCAGCACAAATCAGCAAAGAGTCACAAACAATCAGGGCTGCCGGTATCAGAGGGCTGGAGGTCACCAACATCGCAGGAAAAGCTTGATTCCTGTTTCAACACCAGTATGAACATGCTTACCTGTTCAGTTTAAATATTTAATATGTGTGCTTTGGCTCGGTCTAAAAAAGACTGCCAGGACTAAATTGATCGATAAATTGCTCCATGGGTGTCATGGAACTTCAATATTTTTCCATTTTCAGATTTTGTCCGGTCTGGCAGGACAGCAGAATGACGGTTTGACTACCGTGTTGTGCTGAACACCAAGAGGAGCTTTATCGAAATAAGACTCTTTATGATACTTATTCTTTACTTTTAAATTTGTTTATTGCTCATTTTGTATATTAATGTTGGACCTGGCAGAAAAGACAGTGAACAGAAAAGCAAAGAGAGAGAGAGAGTGAAGAGAGGAAAAGGGAGACAAAGATTGAAATACAAAAATAGAAAACAACCACAAACATGAAAAAAAAACGTACAGCCTCTGTAAGAAAACACAGAAGACAATCATCAGGAGCACATGCAGGGGGACAAAGTGAATCATGAATAAAATAAAAACAAGCACAACGTGTGTGTGTGTGAATGTGAGTGCAAGATAGAATAAGGAAATTATATTAAGCGTTTACGCAAATTCAGCTGCCCTTCCTACAAGTATGAGAAGTAGACAGACACAAGGCTGGCAGTTTAAATCCTGCTCCTGCCCCAGTCAACTGTCATTTTGTCCTTGGGCAAGACACTTTACCATCCTTGCCCCCGGTGTTGGCATCACTGGTGCATTCAACTGTAAGTTGCTTTGGATGATAGGGTTTGCTAAATGACTGTATAGTTTAGTATAGTCCCACAAAATCCTTGGTACCTTTCAAAAAAGGCAAGTGTCTTGTATCAAAAGGCAAATACAGAGAAAATAAACTATTCCATATTTTAATTTAAATTCTACGAAATCCATAAAGGCTCACATAGGAGTAAAAACATATGAAGGCCAATACTTCCATTTAGGAGGAACGATTAAAGTCGATGTTAGAGAAATAGTTTAGATTTTCTTATATACTGTGAAAGTTGCTGTATCAGCCCAGCTCATGCTTAATTGTGTATGGATTGATCTGGCAGCCATGATGCTTTATAGCATGTATAACACTTGACGAAAATAAGAAGAACTGAATAGATTTGAATGAAATCTCCAGTAAATTAGGACGAAAATCTTCAGAATCTTGCAAAAACACCTCATGAATCATATGCAAAGCTTCTTATCTGACCATATATTATGTGCCAGCATACAGATCCAATGTGGTGGTTGTCAAATTCAACAAGGTTGGCTGATTTTTCTGCAAATTATTCTCAGTGATTAATGGTCTTATTACTATGGCTGCCCCTCTTCCTCCCTCAAATCCACCTGAGAGATAGACATATATGATTGGAGGGGTGGAAATGAGAGGAAAGAGAAACAGTTTAGAAAATAGAGGGAGGCAGAAGATGGAAAAGCACACAAGGAAGGAGATGGGGAATGGTTGACAAAGCTAACAAAACAAAACACGTATTATATGGGCTACCATGGGTATGAGACTTGCTCTACAGCCTAGAGATTTGTTAGAAACAGCAATATCAGAAAACTTAGATTTAGTCTATTTGGAGGTATTTCCTTACATATGCGTGTGTATGTGCTCGCACACACATACAGTATGCTTGTAAAGATCAGGCTATGTTTGTGTTAATGTGATTGTGAAACTGCACAGTGTGTCAGAGAGAGTTTCAATACTGTTTGTTAACTGCTACAATGCAGATTGTACCCCTACAGGCTTGTTAAAACATTTTTTTCCTTGTATGTAGCCAAGGTCAATGCTGCAAAGTTGCAGTGATTCAAAACCCCAAACGATGGGGTTCATGTTGGGCAAAGACAATTCAGTTCCTTCTGTTTGCATGATATGATATGGCATTATCATGGTTTGCTGAGCACAAACTTCCTTGTAATTGGTTTGCTTTCCTCCCAGCAAGTGCAGTGACCCTTGTTGTTGGTGACTGTATGCAAATGCATGAGAAGAAATGCTGCTGTTTGCACAGCAGTTGATCTACATTTGTATTTAGAATATGTAATCAATGTTGCAGTGCATGTGGGATCACAATACCATTGGAACAAATGGATGTGAAATAAAACACACTCTAAATGATCTCAACACCCTACTACAACATATTGTACAGTTCTTTATACCCTGTAAGTGTGTATCAAAATAACATTGCTGCAAACAGAACTGGTAATTATTCTTTTTGGTATCAATGACTTGCTTAATTAACATCTTGTCATTTAATCTAATTTCTGTGATCAACGTGGTCTAATTATTGTACAGAGGGAAAAAATGGAGCTTTCGTTGGAGGTGTATCCTTTTCCTACAGAGATCTTGGAAACATTTTACTGTTGCATTAAAGAGCTACAGAACTATAAAGAACTATGGCGGAAGCAACATTACTGCAGTACAGAACAGATGCTCAGAGGACAGGCATCAGCAGAGCAGACAAACACACTCACTAGGGTAAGGAACAGTGACGAACTGGTCTCACTATTGCAAGGGGGGTAAGTGCACTACCAAGCTCTCTTTCACTGTATCACTTCAATCCTTAGAGACAAACTCTTAGCCATTGCATTCGGACTTCAACGAAGAAAGCCAGTTATGCTTCGGCTGGTTGAGGGAAAAATTTAACAGCTCATTCATACAATGAATGAGCCTCTCAAGAATCAACTTCTTTTTTTGCTACATGTGTTGCACCCCTAGTACTTAAACATTTGAAGAGTGGACTGGACAGGACACCTGCAGCCACACCTCGCATTCACAATATGCCAAAGCATCCAGTTTACAGTATATACATGGACAACTTCCTTATATGGGTAGAAGGCAGCTCAAGAGGGCCCCGGTCGCTGCCTCAGAGAAAAAATACTGATTTTCTTTTTAAGCTGAGCAGCAAAAACTGTCGACTCACATCAATCAAACTACTGCAGATAAAGGTCCAAAAATATCCTTTGAATGAGACTTCTACTTGAAAGCAACACATTCATACAACAAGGGAATTAAATCGCAGGGCTGAATTACCCAACACTGCTGAAAACAAGCTTTCTCTTACAGCTGATGTTGTGCTGGAGATGCAACACTTTGCAAGTTAACTTGAACACTTCGGTAAACCTTGGACATATTTTTAGACATCATGAGCACCAATCAAAATATGTTATATCCATTTAAACTCTGTTGGTTTGTCCTCTTCTTTTTATATGTTGTCTCTTTCACTACTTTGAAATGTTTCAAAGGAAGCCACAGCCTGTACAGTTACATGAAAAGTATGCACATCTATATTCAGTTCATTACATTTTTATGTACAGTAAAGCACTTTGAGTTGCATTTCCATAGATGAAAAGTGCTCTTTAAATAAAGTTTGATTTGACATTAATTATGTGCTGCCATTTGAAAAAAGAACAAATCTAAGCCAAAATGCAGGAGCAGTATGTAGAAACTAAGTACATCCTTGAGATTCAACAGCTTTTAAAGTCACCTTAGCAACAATTACTGAAGATATTTTCTGTTTTATATAACCCATTTCTGATATCAGAGTGGAGGAGTTTTGGCTCCGACTTCTTACAAAGTTTTTACACCATTTATCTTATCAGCTGTATAAACAGGGTACTTACAAAACTAAGTATTATTTTGTTTTTAGACGTTTTGAAATATAAATTTTACTCATACACAACCATTGTGTTTGTGTACCATTGTGTACCCCCCATTCATGTTGTAATGCATTCTGGGAGGTGAAGTATTTTGGTTGAAGCAGTCTCTTGGGTCGATCTAGTGGTTCAGATAGTGGCTCAGTAGGTCCCTCTGACAACGTTCGTGTTGCCTGATACACCGGCTAAGGCCACTTCCCTTCTAAGCTTCTTATCCAGATGGGATAACTGGGACATAATGAGACATCATATCAAGATCATCTATTGTCCTATCATTCAGGCTAGGTCAGCTTAGCCTTGTTTGTAAGTGCAAGACGTGGGCATAATGTGGTGCAATAATCTACAAATACATCTGTTGTTTAGGTTTACATCTCATTGATGACCCAGTAACAACATCAAATAGCCGTTGACAGTACAGTACATCCTTAACCTCCTAGCCATTAGGGGGGCGTATCGCAGTGTCGTGCTCTCTGTTTCCCTCATCTGATGATGGCGAGCTGTCTGCCGCTCGTACACGGAAGGTTTTCTCACGACAGCCTGAAAATCATTCCAGCTGAAGGGAACTCTGTCCTGAGCCTCAAACTGCCACGGCTGTAGTCTGTGGCAGTGAAGAACTGACTGCTCACGAATATTTTCCTTTGTCTTGTCGTATTCCCTTCAACTAACTTCACATGTCATATCCTGAAAAGCATCCCGCGAGGTTAAAAAAAATGGTGACTACAGCAGCTAAAAAATAAAGAAAATGTATAGAATTTTTAAAGTGATTAGACGTTAAACAGTTAGTATTTGTGCTGAGAGGCTGTGTGGTTTTTACTAAACTTAGTGTGGTGCACTCAGACCAAACATCTCTACTTTGGTATCCGTCCAGTGAACAGTGTTACAGAAGAACTGAGATGTGTAAAGATGCAACTTTGCAAACCAAAGCTGTGCTGCCTTGTTGAGAGAAGAAACTTTTACCTGGTTACTCTTTCAAACAAGGTATGTGGTTTGTCTTTTTATAATACATCTAATGGAGCCTGTGAAGTCTGAAATGTAACTCCAATGCTCCATTTTTTATTTTTAGTTTATCTGATCACCTAAGCCTGAAAAAGATGGACTCCAAATTCTCTGTAAACAGTCTTGTAACCCCTCCAAGATCAATACCCAGTGGCAAACTCTCCTTTAAAGGGGCTTATAAACAAAGCTGGAAATCAGCCAATAGACATGTCTTGGTGAATGTCTCTCTTCTGTTTGTGATGGGTACACACTGTTGATATGGTCACACACAAATGTCCGATTTCAGCTGATACAACATATCAAATCTGTGTTGAATCTGTCAGAAAAAGAGCTCACAGTGATGGGTTGTGTATGTGCAATGAATAAATGCAAAAGAAGAAGATGACAGTGTCAATGCGAAGGCGAATGGCTAACTTCACATGTCACACACTGTCTTGATTCATTTATCGTCCCCATTTCACCAAAGCAAGCTAGATTTTCTCATGTCCATGGGAAGAGACAACGCCTCAGACAATATGAAAACTCAACTCAAGAGCAACCGGCTTTGTAGGACATCACTTTTTATTCATAAAACCACAATATACACACTGCTGTGTTTTTCTGTTTTCTGTACAAACAGAGATCAAGGCCTGATCGGTAGGTGGACATCATCCTTGTGACCTGTTAGCTTGGTTTTCCAAATGCTGGCAACATGAGAGGACAAAAGACACAAAATCAACAAGATATGGCAATTTGTCAACTGTCTTGATGACTTGAGTTCAGTATTTAGCCCCCATTCTTGTTGTGGCAGCCAGTAGTGATGTGCCTGGGATAGATCTTAGAAGCTGAGGACACATGTCCAGTGGGTAACTCAACTCTTGCTCAGAGTGGTCCTTTAAGTTAATGTATACCATGTAGGAATTAATAATATTGTTAGTGTCTGTCCCAAATATGAAAATGTAAAACATAAAATACAGAGGTAAAGATACATTTGGATCCCATATTCTGATGTCCTTGCAGCATTTATTAAATGTTTTAATATATAAAAAAAGGAGAAATGGGAAGGAGCTATAAAGTGATAGAAGGAGGGAGTGACCGAAGTGATTTGAGATGTCAATCTTTCTCTGTGTGAATCATCTGCATGTAAATGCTTTTGTTTTTCAGACAGATCAGATTCTCTTTGACTCAGCAGCACCATCTACAGAACCAACTCATGTGTCGCTCAAGCGTGAGCATTAAGAGTTATGGCGGCTGTTGATGTCACATTGTGCAAGTGCAATGATAATGCATCAAACAAGTTTAGAGAAAGGATTTAGAGAGGAAGGAGTGAATGGAGGGAGGGGTTGATATCAGTAGAAAAATGTGATGCAAGGAGCAGAATGAGTCTTTAATTAGTTTTTTTTCAGCTCAAACTTCTATCTCTCACTGTGACCCTAATAAACAGATGACACATATACACTCACAAATGCACATGCAAATCTCAGACTGTGTGAACACACACAATCACACATACACAGTGTGATGAAAGTGTTACCTCAGCATTTTCCAGCTAAATGTACTCATTAGCCTAGTTGCACATGGCTGCCTGGGAAAACAACAAAGTCAGCTCCAGAAAGCAGAGAGCATTCATCTAAGAGGCTGTCAGAGACTGAGAGCAGAGGTCTCAGCAGCACTACCAGAAACTCATGGCAGCATTATTTTCTCTTGGACTGACTTACTCATTACATACATTTTTTTTGTATTGTTTCACTTTTTTCTTTTAGCTTTTTGTCATAAACAGTCCATGTAAGAGTTATCATAACAAACATTGACCCACTGTTTTCAGTTAACACTGCTGCAAGTGCTAAAAGGGTACATTTTCCATTTCACATTGGTGTTTATTAGCTTTAAAATTCACCTCATTCGGACCAGAGCCATCTAGTTACACTCCAGTTTGTGCTCCAGGGAGGTATGTTTACTCTACACAGTATTTGTTACTGTAAATACTTAACCATCTCCCTGCTGTGCACAATGCTGACACACCCTCACATGACAACTTTACCATTTCAATCTGAACACAGAATGTACCATGGAGAGATGGATAATGTTTTGATAACATGGTTACTGTCCTAATCTAACTCTAATACTGCAGGGTTTCCAAAGCTGATGCTGTACAGTATTTCAGTACAGTACAGTATTGAAGTTACATTTATTGATTTGACAATAGAATGTGCTTTGGCGAGTAGACCCCGACGTGCAGTCGTCTGCCAAGAGGGAAGAGGCCCTTCGTACAACAACCAATTCGCCCCCGGGGGTCTGGACCTGGTGGTGGAGGAAAGACTGCAAGAAAAGAAAGATATGCCGGCTGGTGGAGCCTGGGGTGGAGGGGGGCTGCAATTTCGATCTGAAAGAAAGCCGGCAGCAGAGAGAGGA
>JAVQJG010070521.1:0-14986 GCA_036024015.1 Craterocephalus amniculus | reverse complement strand
TGTTTACAACATTCTTCTTCGTCTGTCGCCTAGTTTCTCGCTCTGGAGCTCCCCCTACAGCTTTGGGGTGCGCACTGCATGGTAAACATACCCAGACTTGCATTGATCCGCTTTAAAATCAGTCACCCCAAAATGCAGGGGCATCGAGTAACAAAGTACTTTTACTCCTTCTCAAGAAATTATCTGTACACTCTACTTCTTTCATTTGAATGTTGCTTCCATTTCCTTTCAGCTTGTCATTGTTCCAAATAAACCCACACAGATAAATATCCCCATGCAGAAATTTGATTGTGGTTGGATGAAAAGTATAAACAGAAACCATCCTGACACGCTGCTGATTTGTATGTGATTCATCGCACATGACCGATCAAATCCCAGTCCAGCAAGGACAAAGGCATATGTAGCCTGGTATAAAGATGGCAGAGAGTCAAGGGAACAGGAAGCCTAGAGCGATGGTTCCCAACCCGGGGTCCCCCAAAGTGCACTGGGGGCCCTGAGGCTTTGACTGTTCAGAAGCCATGTCCACACAGGGTTTTTTTTTAACCTGAAATTACTTTTACCTTTATACTTTAGTTTGCAACACTTTTACACCCTTTTAGGAAAAACTGTGATTTGATTCTTCAACTCTACAAAAGTCTTTTTAAACCCTAGAATCTGTACTTCTGCCTGAGGAGTGAATAGGAATACTTCTGACACCTCTAATTAAGATCAATCTAATTATAATACTAATAAAGATTATGCTCATATGATGCCATATTTATAAAAAACAACAACAAAGAACACCGTAGTAAGACATCGCTGGTTGGTATGATTCAGTCCCACATCCTGGGCCCGTAACGGGCGACAGAGTGGAGCCTGGACCAGGGCAGCCATTTGCCCTGACTGGTTGGGATTCATACCCTCTGTACAAAATAAATCTAATTTTTCAGTCCTGCTCATCAGCAACCCTTGCTCTGCATATTACAGATGTTACCGTACTTAAACACACCAGAGTGAATGAATGGCTCATTAACAGACCTGCAAAGTGAGCAGTTCCATAAATCTGAATCAGGCTGATGTGTATCAGAGCTACACCTGCATCTTAGCTGGTTTCATCATTTTGATTCATAAATGATGCATCTCAGTGTCCCTAAATCCCACAATAACTACATTATTTCCTTTTAACACAGTCACATCAACCTAACCTGCCAAGTTTTATGTTAAAAATCTATTTTGAACTCATCTCCATACCAGGGTTTCCTATAAGATCTTTTTATATTTGCCTTTCAAGGTGGGAATGTCGTCACTTCAAATCAAATAAAATCAACTTTATTCACAGCGTGATTGTAGATGTCGACCAAAATGTTGTTAAACTTTAAAAGAAAGCATTAATCATACAAACTAAATTTAAAATGAGGCCAAATGACACTAAAACTTAGAAGGTGAAAGTATAAAAGTAAAACTCCGCTGTAACGGAAAAGTTCAATCTGATTAGAAAGCGACAGAAAAAAATGTTTCTAAACCAGCTTTAAAAATGTCCATCAGTGTCCTGAGTGAGAAGTACTAATCGTCCTAAAGTTTATTTTTACAATTCAGTTCCACATAATTCTCCTTTTCAGCATGATTTATGTCAACACAACATGTTTCCATGCACATTTCTGAATTTGCTATGCTTCAAGTATTTGTATCTCCTTTTTATGTCTTCTTACTTTATCTATTTATTTATTATTGGCCCTGATGCACCACTCCGTTGCCAACCGGAGCTTCTTAGTTACCCCAGAATTGTTTATCTGTCCCACATGAAACTTAAATGTTCTAGTTTATCATCAGTGAAACCTGCTTTCAGAGAAAACCAACAACTAAAAAGCGCCAAACTGTGCAGACACAGGGAGAGCAGCAGGTGAGCAAAGCAGAGTTTTTCACAACTAAAGTGCCAGAAATTTTCCTCAGGAGAGTGTAAAACAGAAAGCTGAAATAAAGGATGGACTAAATAAGTTGAATAAATCACGGTATTGCTCCATAACGGCTGGTTGTGTAAGCAAATCATCCACATGCCAGCTCTCGTTTCCTGTCCTTATTTTCACCACTAACTCTGCTTTTTTCACTCTTTTAACCTCGTGAATGTTTTCCTGCAGACCTAATAATTATTTTGGTTTCACATGTTTGCAGTCTGTACCCTCGACTTAGTAACATGTGGCTACACCTTATCACGTTTTCATGTGTTAGCTATCTGTAGCCACTATTTAAATATTTTAATTTTCATTTGCTAGTCATCTCTGGCCAAGACTTAGTAACATGGCCATGGCTTAAAATATCTTTTTTCACATGTTTGTGATCTATAGCCACGACTTGGCTAACACATAAAATCAAGATAATTAAATAGCGGCAACATGTATCTACCCGTTGGCACAACTTAAGTAGCATATGGCCATGATGGAGTTATCATATTTTTACATGTAAGTTATCTGTAGCCACAACTTAAACATCTCATACCAGAGCTTTAGCTTTTCATGGCCACGACTTCATAACCCCTGGCCAAACAGTAAGATAATCTGTGGTCATGTAATGATATATATTCACTTCCGGTGTCGGAGAGGCGCCGTACGATCTTTCAAACTATTTGAATAAAGTTTGTTTCATCATCCACACTAACATTGTTTTACTTCCAGCGTTTGGCCGAGGCTGCAGTCATGCCTGGCTGATTTTTGGTAACTTTACACTTTATAAGAAGATCTTGCTAATTCCTGTTCAAACAGAAAACGCTTTATTCAGAGATTCAGTTCGCTTGTGTCACATCTTTCGTAACGGTGGGACTCTTTCTGGGAAAACCGTGTGAAAACATGAAATAAAGAGGCAGGAGGCACTTTTCAGCAGTTCCATGAGTATCAAATGAAACCGATGTCTCAGCTGATGCAGATCTCTGAGAAATATTTCCTCCGAAAGGTTTCAAACGTTGACACTTGATGAGCAGACCACAAAAACAAAGTGACAAAATCGTTACAACATCTGGCTCTGCAGTGTAATCTGATACAACCTTTTTAACTGGATGGGTTTTTTTAGTTTATTATGTTCAATGAGATTTTTTCTTATTTAGAGTGATTGCAGCCATGTTTTCTATAGTATACAACCCTTACTGATCAGTTACTCAAAGGACCTTCCTAACCCTGTAGCTTAAAATGAAGGACTCCCAGCTCAGATGCTCCTCTTACAGTTTATTTCCTGCATCATTTAACGCCAGTGGGCTACTGGACATGGCCGTCTCACATACACTTGACCAGGTTGGGTCATTTTCTTTACTAAGTGTTCAGTAACCACAGAGCTGTTTTATTTCCTTCTGCTCAGGATTAAGTTATATGAGGACGGGAAAAATAAAGCTCTCTGATCTTGTGGAAGTAAAATATGTTTTCAACAGAAAGTGCTGTAACGTTATTTCTTTATCCTGTTACGATGTAAATCAGTTAGTATGAGTTTAACTTGACTTAAAAAAAGCAAGCAAACAAGCAAGTCATTGATAAATATTTGAAGTTTGATTCACACCTGCATTCTGGCATTATGTACAAACAAATATACACAAGCATTAGTAGAAGATTTAGAGTTTAAAGACTGAAACATGTATTTAATAGTTATGTATTTATACATCTAAAATGTGTTTTGGTGATGTTCACGTTGCTCTTCCATAAATAGAATTAGTTTATCAATTTTCTGCTCCAATATAACTTTAGTCATGACTTGTGTTGGATTAATATTCTCTTTAAAAAAAGGTTTAAATCCAGTTAAGTCAAACATGAATCAATACAAAGTTGATACAAATTCTCTCTCATTTCCAAGATCAGAACACTTAGAAAAGCTTGCTTCTTTCATCTGGTAAGAGCTGCAAATTCATCTCATTTGTTCTGGGTGCGAAAAGAGGGGAAAAGCTCTGAATAATAAAGATGTTTTCTGTGCTGAGCTGCATTTAACTGTCCAATAAAGTCTGACCGCCGTGAAGACAGAGGAAAACAGACCATCAACCTCAGCATGTGGTCTCGGTAACAATTCATTTCATATTTGATGTATTTAATAATTTAACCTAATTGGTGTTTGCTTTTCTTATTTAAAGGAGAGTAATAGAAATGCATGATTACTTTCAGCTACAGGTCTCCAAATATTAATTAATTAAAGTATCATTACTCTTTTCTAGCCCTGCAGCAAAAACCTGCTTTGGAAATAAAATTTAAGGCTCAGCATCCTAAACATTGCACATAGTGGCCTCATATAATATGACACATGCTGTTTGAAATACCAACACAGCTTGTCAATTTTTCCACCATAACATGGAATGCTTGTCTCATGGAAACAAGTCTGAAAGTAGCCAAATTCATGGAAAGTCCCCACGGACCGGCTCATCGTTACCCACTATCACTTTATGTTTTCCCCCAAACATGTCAGCTGCAAAACAAACACCACACGAAAGCAGGACTGGAGTTCAGCCAGCAGGGGAGCCGGACTCTGTGAAGAGGTCCAGGATTTCAGAAACATGAGAAGAGCTTGGCTTTTAGTCATCGAAGCTTCAGGTAACCCAAACCAGTGGGAGAGTGCAGAAGTCAGTGTGAAGTATCCAAATAAAAATACTCTCGATACTTCTGCATATATCGTGCATTTTACCTCAGTTTTTTTTTTCTGCTACCCTGCACCTGAGTCACTGTTTGAAATCAAAACGCCAAACATCCATTTCATCAAACAAAAGCTGAGGGCCTCACATGGAGTCTGTTCCTCAGGATTTAATACCAATTCAATTTTTATTCATACAGCACTTTTCATCCAAGAGCAGCACAATAAAAACAAGTGTTTGCACAAAAAAAATAATTAAAAAGATTAAATTAAGCACATACAAATCCCACATTCGTCTCTCAGTTATCACAGTCACCACAGTAACGACCCTGGCATGGAAGATTTTTTTTTTAAACAAAAAAAAACGAATCAAATAAACATAAGAGCACAAACTACAAATGAAAAGTACAGAAACACTGATAAACTAAACAGAGAAAGCAACTTAGATCAAGTTTTATCAGCGAATAGGTGCATAAAGATTTAATTATAAGAAAATGAATAGAAATGATGGATCTGATATTACAGGCCTGAAATACTGTTCCATTAATTTTAGAGTATTATCTGGCCAAACGTCCAACGTATAAGTAGTTTCAGTTTAATTAAGCCCACCTAGGAAATCTAAGAATCAAATAAGTCTGAGGTCATCGTCGGTGATCTAATGATGTTTTCTCAGTTTTAGCTCACAACACTGCTTCTGTAAATGCTTCCTAATGGCTCTGACAAGCAGGGTTCACCGTGTACACAGTATGTTAGGAATATTGTTATTTACAGAGGGCTTTTCCTATTTGTTCAGAATTTTAATGAAATAAGTAAAACCTTTGATATCACTAATAATGACTGAAACACCATTTTCATTAGTTTAATATTTAACACCTACGTATGACATCCACAGAGTCTCTCAAAAAATCCCTAACTTATAGTGAGTTGTAAAAAAGTTAATGCTTTTTGTCTTGAGAAAGGTCATTTTCGGTCACAGAATGACTCCCAAAACACTGATGTCACAAAAGTGAGTCAAGGTGAGGGCCTTTGTTTACATTTTGTCATCAGAAACAAAAAAAAGTTTTTTGTGGCTTCAACTTTTCCATCATCTATTTATAACCTTCATCTTATAAAACTGGAAAAAAAAAATTGGTTACTATACAGCAGGGTGGATATTTCATGTGCTTTTAAAGCGTTTTCCATGATTTTTGGGGATGCACATCAGTATTTCCAGCACAGTTGATATGCAGCAGCAGGAACAAGAACAGTTTCATCCTGCAGACTGACTGACTCAACGTTTAGAGGAACAGATTTACAGATTCATGCAGCACTGAGAGATCTCTTTATGTTGAGGAAACACTGGAACAGAAAAGCAAATTTATCTTGCGGTGCTGGCAGAGAGTCAAAGTGACCTCCTGGATGCTCCAGCTAGCTTTGAGCCCAGTGATTTACTGGCAGTGATGATGATGCTTTACTACACTGTAGCATCACTTTGATTCTCTCTGGTGTGCTGTGCAAAGGTGCGATGACTTCATCTCAAGTTTTTTCCCCACAACAGCTTCCCCCAAAACAGTCATTTTGTTTTTATTTGAAGTTGCAGCAAATTTCCAGGAAGTTTCCCGATGAAACTAATCCGACTATCTGAAAATCTCATGTTTGAAGTCCAAACAAACCTTTTCCTGAAAGGCAGAAAACGTTTTTTTTTTCCTTGGATTTATATTAATTCAGGTTAGTCTGATTCCATGTATTTCATGTTTTGTTGTTTGAAAAACAAACCACCACTTCCGCGCGGTGCAAGCTTGCAGGGAAAGTAGCGAAGCCGGAACAACTTTATTTATCAAACCAGAGGATCAGTGCCAGAGTTTGGTTCATTCTTCACACGAAATATCCAAACAATGGACTTCTCCTGTGGTTTCAGTGGGGAATTTGGTTTATCTATTTATGTATTTACTTATCCATAAACAATGGGTCCACATTTATTTATTAATGTATGTATCTATTTTTCATTCGTTTATGCCACATTTCACATATATTGTTATATTAAGTCACATTTCACTCCTTTTACAGACACTGTTAAATCATGTACAGAAAAATGTGTAGAGCAACAACTGAAAATAAATTATTTCAATCTTATCTATTCTCCTGGGATGATTGACAAAAATGCATTATTTAGAGGAAAATTTAGATGTAGTATTTTTTTTATGTTTAAATTTAATTTGATAACATGAAAATTGTTTTTTCAAAAATATTAATTTGGTGAGAAATGTAGTTTACAAAATAGAAATGAGTATAGACTGACCATTTTTGTTTTCACTTGACACCTTTAAGGAATTTATTTTACTTATAATCTAATAAAACAAACACAAGTTTTAATCATTTAATCTATTCTATTCAACGACATCAGATTTAATATTTTATCAATTACGAAGGTGTAAAGTAATTTTAATACATACAATAAAAACATTTATAGTTTTTCACACTATTCAAAATTGAATTTTCAGATTCATGATATTTAATTAAACAACTGAAACTAGACGAATAATTCTGATTACATTAAATTGAAAACATTCTATTAATCAAAGGGAATAATAATAAAATAATAATTTACAATATAGTCACAATATAAAACAGTTAAATTAAGACAAACATGCCTTTATGGGATTTATGGGATATTTTACTTTAATTTCATTGACGACATGTAAAGTTTTAGCATCACTGAAGGCCACATTATCAATTACAAACTACTTAGTGAGCCATCGGATCCTTGGATTTTGCCAGTTTATCCCAGAACAGTATTAGATTTAGAATATACTGTATGTTTAATTCTCCATCTTCTCAAGCTGTAAAATCCAAACTATTTTCCAGGTCCACCAGTAATGCGGGGCATCATTTCTGTGCACCGTATGATTATCCTCCAGATTCATTTTTCACTTCATTGTTTTATATCAATGACGATAACCATTTTTCTGGTCCTTTCACAGCCCACATACCGAACACCCACATGAAATAAATCAGCACCGAACACAGAGTTAGTTTTATATTAGAAGCACATGTTCCACCAGAGACATTGTCAGACTAACAGCCCCTCCGCAAGGCCGACCCGCAAAAAAACTGTTGCCATGTAAGATTATGTGAGATTTGTAAGCTCATGTTTTAAGGAATAATATTTAGACTTTGGTCAAATAAATTTAAGAGTCACTATCACATTGTATTTTCAATTCCTTATAGTTAGTATATCTTATATTTCCATGTACTCTGTGGCGGGAGGGTATGCAGGAGCTACCTGAAATATTATTATTGCAACATTAAAGTATATGTTTCTCTTTAAGCATGCCTTTTTCAGTCATTTAACTTTTACAGAAACAAAAATATGTTTAAAAAAAATGATAAAAGTGAGAATTTCAGCTGGGCTCACATCCCCAAATTCACAAATACAGCATTCCCATCAGTGCAGGGATACGGATAGAAAAGGAAATGCTTGTGTTCTTCAGAGTACGTCTACACACACATATCATCCAAATCTATCATGAACCAAAAACAAAACACAGTGTAACTTCAAACATCACAATATATCATGGCAGGTGAACCTGATGCAGATTTTGTTTCCCTGTTTGGTTTTTATTTTCATGTATTGGGCCAATAATTAACTGCAGGTGTGCCAGTTATGAATAATTGCAGTCTTATTAACGATTATTTAAAGATTACACAGATTTTATGGCACAAGTTTGGCTCCTAATGAAAAGGCAATGGCTTAACGCTCCCGAGTGCTTCTAGTTGTTCTTATTATTCTATCTTCTATATAATTTCCCCATTTCATTTTGGGAACAAGGGGTGGAAACTAACCTTAAAATGGCATGTTTACATTCATATCTTGTGACATGATCATTGCATTCTCACATGCAAACAAAATAAATTAAAATTGATCTACATGTTATTTGACAGAATTAAAAAGCCTATATAATAATTATGCATAATTATTATTTTAATGTGAAGTCAGGATGAAATAAAGAAAAGTATCAACTAATTTAAAAGTATATAGTATATAGAGAAACTTTATTATTACGAAAATAAACTAGTAGTTGTACATAGTTTTCCATAATCTTGGTCTCTTTAAGAGTTTTAGAGCGCCTTCAACATGTATTCACTGAAACAGAGTCGTGTTAACTAAATATTTCCTGTAATTGATCATTTTTATTAGATTGATGATGGAAAAATCTGAAGACAGATACTTCCTTAAAACAAGTATTTGCAATTAATTAGAAATAAATCCAAGTTCAAAATGCATTATAATTGCTATTTTGTTTGGAATTTTTTTTTTTTAAATCAGTCACCAGCCTCAGGGGGCCAAGTTCTGCTGGGGACCCTCAAAACATTCAGATCCGGCCCTGCACTCCATGTTAAGTGTTTTCTAAACAGTCTCACGCTGTTTGCGGTCTTATAATGGACTTGTTGTTATTTATTTGTGCTGTGTACTCCTCATACATATGTGACACATGGCAATAAGATGTTCACATGTTTGAAGCACTTTCTTCCTCCATCTGTGTCTTTAACTTAGATTACGGTTTCTTGAGCTGGAAGCCGCAGCACATATGTGAGCCAGCGGAAATACCGAAATCTTGCATGCCTCTTTGATTGTTACATTCAAGATATCATGTGCGCTACCAGCTCTGCTGCTGCAAACCATTAGGCTCAGTAACTGGTGGCTTGTAAAATACGCTTGGAAGTCCTGGAGACAAGGTGAAAGGGATGAGATGGGGATTCCACATGGTTATCCAAGGAGATGATAAACAAAAGGAGAAGACGATACAGTCTCGGTGATATATTGGGCACATGTGGGATCTTAGAACAAAAGAGAGGATTGAAAAAATGACTTCAGAGGGAGGGAGAGAAGAGGGGAGTCTGATTTATCCCTTCAGGGCTTGTGTATCCGAGAACAAGATTAGTTCAGTAGATCAAGTCAGCCAACATCACTAATAGGCAACATTCTTCTCACGTTGTCCCCTTCGAGAAACTTGTGGTTTCTTTTCTTTTTCTACTCCCGTTTCCACTACGGTTCTGATCCATTTATGAAACTGGTCACCCATCATGTTTTTATGTTCACTCAACAGTTTGGAGACATTTTCAATGCAACTTAAGCGAAATGTGTTGATGTTACTGCCATCAAACGAGTCTGAAACAGTTTTAAGGTTAGAATATTAACGTAATGCTTCTTGAACTCATCTTTTTGAGGGTCATAACTTTTTTCCATTTTCCAAACCGCAGAATAAACTTAAAATATTTTTTTTAACTACATATTTGCGCTGTCTATTTGGACCATTTGGGATTCCTACCCCCATAAAAAGACACAAAGAAGAAAAAACTTGGGGGAAATTGGTAGTTAGGGGTTCCAGTTGATTCTGCTTTGTGAGAGCTTTGAGGGAGCACATTTCAGAAAAGGAGGATCACACTTAAGAGCAATAACAGGCAACAAATCATCATGAATCAGAAAGAAAGCACAACCATTTTCAGATGGAAATCGCTGATGAAGAACAAAGTCCGACAAAAAAGGGGCTTATTTTCACCTTCAAGGTTGATCAGTGTCCAGCTCTGGTCCTGCAGGTCTTAGATCCAGCTCACCAGGTTCAAATTAAACGTCTACCTGGTGGCTGATCAAGCTTAGTTAGTTGCTGTCTCCAACTTGACCACTAGATGTCAGTACTGCAAGATTGTTTTTTTAAATCTGACAAATCTCAAATAAGATGATTAGAAGTGCTGATAATAACTTCAAACAGTAGAGTAAATAAGCCTTTTAGCCACAACTATACCTTTCTCACAGTTAATGCATCTGGTTATTTATTATCAGACATGTTAATGAACATTTTAACCACCTATCTCTAAGCAAACAATCCCTATTTAAAATAAAATTGGAAATCGTGAAAAACTAACAATGAAATGACACTGATGATAAAACTCATGATCCATTAGCTTAATTAACTCATCATTTTTTAAATTTGATGTGAGGGTACTTTTAGCGGAGTATAAACATAGTGAACACATCTGCAAGAACTCCCTCCTCACACACACTTAAAGAGCCAGTGAGAAGAGGCGAGAGGTCGAGGTTGTTCATAAAACCTCAGCTTGGACAGATAAGGAGGTCATCAGCGACCGTGGCTCTGCAGAAGAGAAAAAAGCCCCAAAACTTCCAGAGCACTAAAGGAAAACCTCCAGCAGAGACTAGTGCACTGCTTTATATGTTCCAATCTAGTTTCCAGATCCTGCCGCGCTCTTTATGACTTTGTGAGCGTTCCTGTTCCTATTGTAACCTGCTTGCACGGAAACGTCCGCGTCATACTTGCCGAGGCCGATGATTTGAAGTAGCCGTAAGAGCAGCTGGCCTCTGCCAAACACAGCAGATCTGGACAGGTCATCAGCAAACCCACATCAAGGAGCTGAGGCACTTGAAATCCTCTGCCTTAACTTTTATGGCAAGTGTTTATGCAAGGTCATGCACATTGACTTGCACCTTTCTTTTATGTAAGGCTGAAGGGACACATGTGTCAGATGGAAATGTATCTTATTTGGTCACTTCCAGGCGGTTTTCTCCACTCTTACAATCAGCGTGTAAATCACAGTTTCATCTTTCATTGTTGTGAGTATCACAAGCATCGCCTGTGACTTCACTTTGGGTTGGAAACATTCGTAAAACAACGACTCCAACAACAACAACAGACCTTATTGGTGCTGCAGCGGACCCAGAATACTTTATGTGTCACACGTCATCATGTTATTTAAATTAAGTTTCCTGGTTGTATGAGTTTTTTAATTAAGTTAATCTATGGAGTAAAATTATGGAACAATGTTCACTAAGTCACCAGTTCATGGCTTATGAGATTTTTTAAAAATTTAAATGGAGGATTTGTAATCTGATTTAGTTTTTAATCCTGCTTGATATAAATCTTCTTGATATAAGGTACTTTAAAATTATGAATTATGTTGGATAAACAGGACTATGTGAGACATTAATAATGTTACCTGCTAATTACAATGTTATATCTTTATAAAGGGTTCATGCGTAAAGGGTATGAATATACAAAAAGCTTATATGTGGATGCATTTACATGTATATATACATCATATTTATGTATGTATATTTTTTATTATATACATATGCATACATATGTACTTATAGAACACAACAGTGGAAGCCAATTTATGTTTTTATTTGAAACAGTTTAAATAAAGTTTGACTTCTTAAACCTCCCTATTTAACATATTGAATTGACATTATTATGGCTGACGCACTTTTTGCTGTAGCTCTAAATATTCAGATAAAATAGTCTAACTAAATAAACCAAACTAAAACTTTTAAAAAGAACATCATGTTTTATACTTAGTATGAAAGCAAAGTTAATGTGCATCAGAAGTCCACAGGGTTCCCGTTTCTGCTGGATGTCAAAGCAAGAATATCAACTTTGATTTAGCTGCTGCTGCAGAAAGACATTACTCCTCATATCACTTCAAACTGTAGCTCATCTGTGCTGAAGGTTAGTCTGATATTTAGTCCTGATGTATGGAAGCATGTGGCAAAAAACAGGGAACAAGGACAGAAGGCAGAATGCTCTATATACATCCTGTGCGTCTGTGTGAGACACCGTAAATGGAAATAAGTAAATATAGGAAATGGAAATTAAACATGTTTATGGAAAACAAGTGAAAGAAAGGCTAATATGACTTATACATATTTAATTCATGAATCCATAAGTAAAAATAGAGTTGAAAATGAAAGCAGAAACATCCAATTAAACTGAATGTTCAAAATTCATTGTTTATTAAAATAATCTGGCTTCATTTATTTTTGTTTAGTTTCCTCATGACATTCTACCACAGATAACTTGGTTTCAGTGGAAGTATTGTCACGTTCCATGTCTAAAAACAAAAGGAAGAGAATATTGGGAATCTTCTCTCTTATGCATTTGCTGATATTGATAATGATTTCTGATATAAAGACATATGAACCTGCCTGAGTCATGTCTGACACTCGGTGTGTCAATCCAAAAGTTTATGCTGCCCTGTTACTGTTTATACTATTATACTAGGCTATAGTATATAATATACTTTAATGCTATATATAATACTATTATTTCAACTTCTTGGATTTGTGATACAAGCACATTTTTGTTTTTCCAGGTCTCTGTGAGATATTCTGGCATAACCTGAGCCAGTCAAGTGTCCTGTCTGCAACAGGGTGATTTAAGCTCAAAGCAAGAGGAACTGAAGCAGCAGCTGATCAGTGGTCAGTTTCCCATCAGGCAGGGCGGGCATGTGTCTGGTCAGCCATGTTACAGCAGCCAGACGGAGATGCAGGTTTACAGATCTCTCACTGAAGGGGGAGGATGGGTTTGTCTCACCCATGAGGCTGAAACCAGCAGCCGTACACCAGGTAGTGATGTCGCGTCCGTTTCTTCGTTTATTGTCATGAATTTTCTGCACACGATGGTAAAAGTCTGGATCTTTAGGTCTGTAGGTCTTACATAATAGCCGGTTCATATAGTTAATTAATTTACACTCATCACCACTTTACTACAAACTTGATTCCTTGCTTAAACACACAGCTAATCAACCAATCACAAGGGAGCAGCTCACTGCCCATGCAACACATCCAGGCTTGAAGCAGCAGCAGAAGACCAGACCGGGGACCAGAGTCCGGCATGGGGACTGGGATCCCATTGGACCCAGTGCAAATCTGGCTGGAGCGAGCCGTTTGCAGCAAGAATAAATACAGTAGCAGTTCCCCAATTTGGTATTTAAGGATGGAGAATATGAAGCTAAAGAAAAGAAAAGCATTTATATTCTCTCATTAATATTAATAACTGGAAGTATGGTTCAAATCTAATGATCTAATGGTACATGTATCTTGTAAAACTGCAGATATTTAGACATTGTGTATATAAATACATTGTTGTTGAAAATGTTTTGATATATTATGGTAAGCCAACAAATGAAATGAAGTATATCATTTCAGAAAAAAGGGTCATGACAAGTCTATAACTGCGTTTCCATTTTTCAAAAAATAAAAGTGATGTTGCTAAAATTTTGACAAAGTACAACAGCGATTTGCCAGCGTTGCCACTGAATGGTGTTTGGCACATTACACGTAATTCTGGTAAAATCTCATCTAGTGATGTTTTGGGGCATTTCACTGTTTGGTATGGTGGTTATATGTTACTAATATATAATTACCCTCTTTCGTCAAATGAGCAGGACTACAAAGTGTTAAAATAGGGTTAGATATTGATTTATATGGAGTTTCCTCAAACTTCACAAAACAAAAGGGGTTTATATAATAAAATTCAACTTGGTGCATTGATGCAGCTTTGAGTCCTTTCCTAAAAATATTTTGTCCCAAAGCTAAAAACACCCATCACATAAGAGACCGTACTGCACACATTGTTCCAGCTGTGTGGGTCATCACACTAAAAGAGCCGCGCCCCGACGGACCCAGAGAGGGCGGCATACAGATGGGGAGGTCTTCGGCTTTACAAGTAGCCGGCCCTCCAGAGACCACCCGCTCGCCGCTTCGGCCTCATCTCACCAACACACTTTACAAGAGGTGAAGCTCATCGTCTGCCTCATTTAACGGCTTCATCCCTGTGGGAAACGGTGAAATGAGGACCAGCATGGAGCAGAAGAGGACAGCAAATGTGGATTTCCAGATGAAAGTCTGCTGCTCTGCCTCTGGTTAAACAGGCCATGGCACCATGTCAGCAGTGTTAGCTGGTTTGTACTGGTGCTGCATCCAGTGCTTTATAAATGCAAACTGAATTTTGACTTGAGTGGGAATGGAGATCACAGGTTACCGCACTGATGCTAAATGTCTGTTTTGCACAAATAATGTTATTGAACTGGCTGAAAGTCAATTAAACAAGAAAAAAATGAAGATGATTATATCCTGCTAACAGCAGCTGGTAATATCTAGACCAGGGCCCGTATTCACAAAGAATCTTAAGGCTAAAAGTAGCTCCTAACGGGTTGATTTAGGAGTAACTCCTAGAAAAAGTGGGTGTCATTCATTCATTCACTCATTCATTCATTCATTCTGTCCTCAGGAGGACTCCTTAAGAGTAAACCAAAGAGGAAATGTTCTGATGGCTGCACAGCAAATAATTCATGAAACTGAATCAATATGATGCCGAGTTCTTAAAAAAGGTTAAAAAAAACAACAGATTAACAGAAATAACCACTGACACAGAAGTGACTACATTACAATGTCTGGCTGCAGGGAAAATAAGTTGTATGCTTTGCAGACAGATTCACTATCAGCCGATATTCAAAATCTTAATCAACCAATAAACGCCCTCTGCATTTTTGTTTAAATTAAAAATAAAATAAATTGATGTTTAAAAAATCATTGACACTTGCAACCTACAATTCATTTTATAATTTTATTTGATCCAGCTGC